>JACEFZ010015840.1:0-135000 GCA_014155875.1 Cepaea nemoralis
GCCCAGATATAATAACCAGCCCCCCGGAGATACGATTTAGACCCGGGGGTCCCGCTTTTTTAAACCCTTGGGATAGCTTAAGGGGGGAATTCACTTTGGGGTTAACCTTTTTCGCTCAGACCCATAGCAACTGACATAGCCTCGAAGCGTTGAAGGTACTGGTCAATCTTCTCTTTGTCCTCCTCGTATACCGCTAAAGGAAACTTCATAGCATGGTACCCATGTCCACCTACTGGTGTTGAGCCTGGGATGGAGGAACCTCCAACTGCTCCCTCAGTTTCTCCATTAGATTGACTCTTCAACTCGAGTTCCCTCATCCGGTACTCGTGCTCCCTTTTCTGAGCTTCTTGTTCGGCATCCAGTTTCCTAGCTGCTTGCTCAGCTTCCAATTTCTTAGCTGCTTGCTCAGCTTCAAATTTCTTAGCTGCTTGTTCCAACTCCATCCTTCTCAATTCCAACTCGGCCTTTCGATCTTCCCGTTCTGCTTGACGATACTCTCTCTCCACTTCCTGTATGTAATCCGTTAGAGCAGAACCCGCCAATTCCCATTTCTTCCCCCTTTGCCTTTAATTCTAACGTGGTTAGTTTAGGGGTGGCCATTATACAGAGAGGTAAGCTAGCAGGTCAAGTACAATATAACTGCAAATTACTATACAGATATATGACCAAGTAATATAAATCTAGATATTACCACACACAGCACATTCACTCAGTGACAAGAGTAGAATCAGGACCACAGACCTATGCAGACGTGTGAAGTGTGAACAAGTAAGATATTAGTCCTAACCCCTATCCACATCCACTCTAGCTGGATTCTCCAATATGATATTTCCCTCTTATAACTAAGGGTCCTGTGTCAAAAGACCCCGTTGTCAGAGGATCCCACTGTCCAAAGATTCCGTTTACGAGAGATCCCGCTGTCCAAGGATTCCGATTACGAGAGATCCCGCTGTCCAAAGATCCCGTTATCGAGCCCCCAATAATGTCATGTCCCCCTTTTAAAGTGTCGTCCCTGGAGTGAAGAGAGTCAACACCCACATTATAATATGTTTTTTCTTATCAATATCCTGGAGAATCCACCAGCTTCCGTCCAACACACTCCATCAGCCCGTGGACACCTTCCTATCACTCTCTCACTGTCGTACTATGCCCCCTCTCATACTTCCCCAAACGCAACATACTCAACAACTCTTGCTTCTAAATATTAATAAAGATTAATTTATTAAAAGAAAAGTGTGACGTATATGAGACGTGTGTGCGAAGAAAATGTGTGTCGTGTATTATAACATAACTGTATGTGTCAGCCTTCAAAGTTCAGGATCATAGTGCACACATCATGGCAAGGACTACACGACATCACACGAGTCAGTACATTAGACCTCACCGAAGTCGTATCCTTCTCTCCAGACTTGTCCTCCTCCAGGAACTCTGATGACTATGAGATCTGAATCCCATGTAAATATATAATCCGTGGAAAAAAACTATTATTGTTCCTAACACAACTGTTCCTAACAGTTTATAGAAACTCCGGCTTCATAATTCCGGCGCAGTGAAAACAAACATGGAACACTGTCTTATGAACAGGACTTTTTGTCTCTTGCTAAATGTTCTATAGTTCTCACTATTAAACAGTTATTGTCTATACTCCAATAGAGTCCTTTATTTTTGTTCTAGTCATAAGTGAACTGAATATCCATCACTACTGGTGTGTTAAAACTGGTATGACCTAACCTCATTCGGTATTTATCCTGTAGGATACATATGCCATTCAGCTCCACTGAGCAATGTTGATCATCTTCCTCTAGCATAAGCTCTGTTGTAAAGTTGCTGGCCAATCTTCCTGCGCCAAACTTTATCCGGGATCGGATTTTTCCTGGGTTCCGTGTTCTTCATTCTAACCAGAGGAAACCTGTAACATAAATCATATAACCGGTGATAGCCTCCCCGTCACTGATCTCTATTAGATGAACCTGTCAGGGACAGATGAACTGACCACATAGGTTATCATCAGGCCAAGACAAGAAAAAAAATCCGCAAACAGAATGCGGAACCCCCCCCCCCCCCCCCCGCCCCGCCCCAACCAGGGAGCACCCACTGGAATATCCCAATTATCCCTCATTACTCAATTCTCAACTAGTAAAGCTTATCCACACTTCACTAATCTATTTTCAACTAACAGAGCCAAGTATCACTTCCTTACTCTAGCTAGTTTTCCACTAACAGTGCTAATCATCACACTTTAGTTTTAACAAGGCTACAGCCTATATTAATTAGAACTAATTATAATAGGTTCTACCTTAGGCAACACTGCAGTTAGATCAAATTACATCCACTCTTGCCATGACAGGCACGTGTAAAATTAAATTAACTCAATTTGCACACGGTAGACATTTTCCAATCAGAACCGCAGTTCCGAAACACGTCCACTAAAATCCAAGGTTTGAGTTCAACTCTCCTCTCCAATCATGGTTTTCTGCAAAACCTAATATTGGTCACATGACATGGTTGATGTCCTGCAGGTGTTATTTGGGCATATCATCCATTGTCAAGAATCGATTTTCCCTGGCTCCATCAATGTCAAAGTTGTCATCAGTTGTTTTGACTCCCCCAACAAACTAACGAGTTACTATATGATCCCAACAACAGTTTTCCCCAACAAGCTGCCAATCTTCTTTCCGTCCGGAAACTATGAATTGACAGACGGACTGTTTTCTTCCGAGCTGAGTACTTCCGCTTCCAATCCGACTTGTTTATAATCTGTCAAAGCGATGTATGATTCAGCTCATTCACTTCACCTACACATCTGCAACTGTTACTTTGCCCGACATGTGATGGCCGACATCCGATTGCCACCATGATCCCACGGGTTCCATCTGTATTCAAATGTTGACAAACTGTCAAAGCGATGCCGGGATTTGTCTCACTCACCACCGAGTGTTCCCAATCCGTCGACCAGATGTACACGTGCAGCCACAAATATTGTCCTGGGATTTTGACATCCGATTTGTTTATACTGTTAGTTAACATAGTTGTCGCTGGCAGATAGTCCGTTTTATCAGAAAGCCTCTATAATAATCAATTGGGTAAACGCAAGGTTTTATTTTGTGACACCCAGTTTAGGCTGAGTCGACTTGGAAGGCGACTTCCATTTTAAAAATCCGCCAAAATCAAAGGATTTGAACCCATGATCACCGGGCCCACAGGCAAGTGTTTAGCCAGTAAGTTATCTCGGCCCCAGCCGATCCCTGTACTATACCATAATGGTGGTGTAAGACGTCTTGCGCGGTGAGGGTTGGGGAGCCCAAACCCACAACCAAGTAGGCCAGAGCTGGCGTGCAAGCGTGGCTTCGTCGGCCACGAACGGGGTGTGAAGAATAAGGCAGCATGGCGGCAACGACATATACTCGTGCATAGCAGTGTGGCGGCGAGGACAGGGGCGAACGGCCGGGGAAAAAGCTGGCTTCTCACGGCCGAAGGTGCTAGAATATGTATGAGGGCACGAAGCACCTGTGCACGATGTTCTCCTCCATGAGGGAGGTGCGGACACAATGGGCAAGTGTGGGACAAGTCAGATAACGACCCGATCGCCTTGAAACAGGGTACGAACACAGAGCAGGAGAAAGACACGGATGAGCCCTCCTCCAAAAATTGTAAGGAAGACAAAGGGCCGAAGTATTCTTTCTTCTTCTTTCTTCTTCAGCATTCCGAGCCATTGAGGTTCTTTGCTGCAAATACAATCTGTCTCCATTCGTCTCTCTGGTGGACCTTCTCTTGCCAGTCGTTGATTCCAAGTGCTTGTAGGTCTGTATGTATATTATCTCTCCACCGCCTTCTTGGTCTACCTCGGGGTCTACGGTCATTTATTTCCTGAGTGTAAGCGAGTTTTGTTTCCCTATTATCTTCCATTCTTTCTATATGCCCCAGCCATTGTAGTCTATTAGCCTTCATGATACCAGTGATTAGCGGGGACTTAAACAAATCATAAATGTCTTTGTTACTTCTTCTTTTCCACTCTCCACTTTGTGTATCCCTAATGGGTCCAAAGATGCGTCTTAAAATTTTGTTCTCAAAGGTTTGTAACAAGGCTTCGTCTCCTTTCGTTGTACTCCAGGTTTCAGAGCCATACAGCACAACTGGTCTGATCAGTGTTTTGTATATTGTGATTTTGGTGTTACGAGATAGCGCCTTTGATTTTAGTAGATGTTGTAGTGCATAGTATATCTTATTTCCAGAGTTGATTCTAGTTTGTATTTCTTCCCTTATGATGTTGGAGCAGTTGAAGATTGTACCCAGGTATTTGTATGTTTCCGTTCTTTTAATGGTCATATTATCTATTTGTATGTGGCCAGAGTTTTTAGCCATTCCGTCTCTTGAAATTACCATATATTCTGTCTTATCTTGGTTGATAACCAGCCCCATCTGTTGGGCTTTTTCCTTTAAGTGAGTCAATATTTCTAATGTCTTTTGTTCACTTTGCCCTATAATATCTATATCATCTGCATAACCAAGCAGCTTGGATGTTCCTCCAATATCACATTCCTCCTTTACCTTCCTTACAACTTTCTCTAGAGCCAGATTGAAGAGTAGCGGCGATAGTGCATCACCCTGTTTCAAGCCAGATGTTATTTGGAAGGGGTCTGATTTCCTGCCTTTATATGTTACTATATTATAAGTATCTTCCATGCATAGTTTGGTCATGTTAATTAACTTCCTTGGTATTCCAAATTCCTGCATAACATTCCATAGACTATTCCTATGGACACTATCATAAGCCTTTTTAAAATCCACAAAAATGTTATGGAGATCTCTTTTATATTCCCAATGTTTCTCGGCTATTTGTCGTAAGATAAATATCTGATCTATTGTTGATCTGTTTTGTCTAAAACCCGCCTGGTAGTCACCTAATATGTCTTCTGAATATGGTTTTAGTCTATTTAGTAATACTGCGGATAGTATCTTATAGCTTGTGGACAGTAGTGATATTCCTCTATAATTTCCACATTGGAACTTGTCTCCTTTCTTAAAGATAGGTATCAATAATGACTCTTTCCAGTCATGGGGTAATTCTTCTGTCCTCCAGATTTTTATTATTAGTTCGTATAGCTTTAGATGTAATGCATGGCCACCTGCCTTTATAAATTCAGCAGCAATTCCATCAGTCCCAGTTGCCTTATTGTTTTTAAGTCGTGTGATTACATATAGGATTTCTTCAAATGTAGGTTCTTCAATTTGTGGTTCGCATGTTAGAACCTCTTCCTGTGGGAAAATGTTACTTGGAGCTTCACAATTTAGTAATTCAATAAAATATTCTTTCCATGTGTTGCACATTTCTTCATTGGTATTTATCATATTCCCATTTTTGTCTTTTAAACCATATGTGTTTTGTTGGTGCCCTCGTTTCATTGACTTCAGTACTTTAAAAAACTTTCTGGATTCATTTTTCTGGTGATTAGTTTACATATCTTTGATTATATTACTCATATATTCTCGCTTCTGCTGTCTGACTATTTTTGTAGCCTCTTTACATTCATTTCTATAATGCTCTTCCTTTTGGATGTTATTGATGTCATTTAACCATACATGTCTGGCATTCTTCTTCTTAGTGACTGCTTCTTCAGGCCGAAGTATTGCTATAAGGAAAAAAATATTTCTGACGATCAGAAAGCGTCTGTCGTGTTTGCTCCTATAAGCTCCATACCTCCCCCCACCCACACTCCACAAACCCAAGCCACATGTGCAAGGGAGGTAATTCAAATTTTACTTGAGTGACTATGTTTTGACAATTGTCTACTTATCTCCCTTTGCAGCAATTATTGTTGCTGATCACATCAATCATTGAGTGCCAATTGGTCTTTAAAAAAAAACACGGGTCTGCACCAATTACCCAGGACATCTCAAGAAGCGTAAAAGTGCCCTTTAATTTACTTCCAAGAGTTTACTAAAAGACGGTAACTTTGTAAACATAAACATGAATAACGAAGGCACAAACAATTGATTGCGCGATTTATTGCCTGGCATATTTCTTTGCATCTCGTCGGGTACATACTGCAGAATTCATACAACATAAAGTAAAGTAACTAGATAAATTCTTCAAGCTGAAATATACGTATGTTAGCACAGTAATTTAAATTGTCTACCACGGTAATTTAAAACTGACTATCATGTCTTTCTGTTTGCACAAAAATGGCATTTGTAGATTAATCATGATGGCTTCTGCGAACTTTAACAATCGACTACTTTGTGTGTTGAAACAAACTAAGAAAATAGTTCTTCTGGCATCCTGAAATCACGTCTATTTTAGTGTCCCTAGCGCGTGCTTATTTCGTATTAGTCGAGATTACTTGTCCGAGCTGAGACTAGCATACAAATAACGTAAAAGTATTTTTGTTTTCGTTTGCCCGGTTTGAACTCAAGCTTAGTCTATACAGTGCTACAATGAATAGCATTGCTACTACTCGGGAGTGCACTTGGCTGATGTTTGCATGTAGATTAGCTGTCCCTATAACAGTGTCCCTCGCCATCATGTGAATCCACTCCGATGTCTGAAACAAGTTAGTTGCATATCCTTTAAAGGACGTAGCAGCCAACCCCATTTCTGGTTTCTTGGCAAGTTTACGATCAGTAGTTTGTCATTGCATTCTGAACGATCGGCACCCATATTATTGTAAGAAAACCAATGCAAGGCGGTCTGCTGCCAAATAGAACACAGCGGTATTTCGAATGCGGTATGTGGGATTATGAATTGCATTTTGAACCCCTTCGCCACAAAAGAGATACTTGTAAGTTAAGCCTCAAGTCAAGAACGAGAAGTCAACATTTTAGTCCAGTTGAACCCGCTGCCTCACCATCATCGCACCAAGGTTTAAGAGTGAGTGCTTTTATCCATTCTGCCACGCTGAACTCCATTACAAGTAGTAGGAGTCAGCGCCTGACGCCCGAGTTTTGAAGCATTATGACAGGACTCATCATCACCAAGTTTCCTGCCACCCGACACAGGTTTTCCATGTCTCTCCACAGATCTCGGTCAGTGGAGGTCCCAGTCGTCCTTGCTGTTAGAAATCAGCATGGCCGAATAGATAAGAACACGTATTCTTAAATATACGGTGTGGTGATGCCGAGGAAAGGGAATCAACCCTTATACCGGACAGTAGGTCTAATATGTTGATTTCTCGCCCTTGACTTGTGGACGTAAACTACAAGTACCTCTGAAGTCAGAGTGGGTTCTCCTGATAGCTAGGGACATCTGTATTAAGGAAGCTAATTCATATAGAAAATTCAGTCCATTGCTGCTAGAAGTACTAGTGTATGGACTACGCTTGAGTTTAAAAGCGAGCGAGCAACAAAGAAAATCCCTGTGGATGATATTCCTCCATGCCACCGATTCACTCCATCCAGCATCATTTCGTTTGGTCTGCGTGTGCCCCTTCTTCCACTGATCTTTCCAGTCATCGAGATGTTTTCCAATGTCTCTTCTCACTCTCTGACCAGAGAACACTGTTTTCTTTGATACAGTTACTGTTAGGAGCACCTTGCCGTCTTGGTTGTGCTTGAAAGAAGGCATAATAACTACAACCCATGTCAGTAAAGACCAGTGGTGGAGTTTTACCTGGGTTGAATTGTAGGGACCACATGTTGCCCATTCATTCATGAGCCCTCTCTTCGCCTGCTTAGCTTACTCCAAAGGAAAGTGACACCAATAAAAAAATTTTTTGTATATCCCTTACAGGACGTTGCAGTCAACATCAGCATTTTTCAGCTGCTGTTGATGTACTAGGCAAGATTACGCTCATTAGTTTGCCATTGCTTTCTGAGCGACCGGCTCACATGCCACGTAAGTTACCAACGCGGCGAGAACCGCTACCGATTCTGCCGGATCAGCAAAAGCAATGCTCTCAAACTTTGCACTGATAACTGGATGGGAGTATACTTGACAGACAACGTGCATCCATTTTTCTACTCTTTCTAATTTGACTCTTTTTTAATGTTACTCTGTACCATTCCTTTTATACACATGTGCACTTGTGGTTCGATTATTGAAACAAGGGTTAGCATTTACAATGCAGGCTACTTTACAGTGATGAAGGTGAATAGGAATGCTATTTTTTGTTTTTGAACAAAGAGTTTAAAGGGAAGAGGACATACTTCATTGCACCGGTATTGACCCCATATCGTTTAGCCTCTTTCCACAGTACGGCCTGTCACTCCAGCGATGACTCCTAGAGGTGTCCGCGAAAATTGCACTCGTGAACCGAATAACAGAGCCCGAAATCGAACCTACGACCTTCGAAACGCGAGGCTAGTGGCTTAACCACTTCGCCACGGAGACACCTCCCACCCTCCCGCCCCCGCCTACCTTGGTTGTAACAATATATGACAGTCTAAGGTAGAGAAAACCAATACCAAGCGTGGAAATCCCATCATGGGCTTTAATATGTAATTGAAATTGTCTGTACCACAAATAGAGAGTGTAGTTTTAATGACTGTGCAGTGTTTAAAGATATTGCCCGTCCAAGTTTTGATTCACCCTCTGTAAAGTTCATGCAACATAATAGGTAAATACAAAACTTAGACCAGTAATATTTTCAAACACTGCACAATCATTAAAAATACTATGATGCTGAAACTGAGGCAATCAAGATAGCAATAGAGAATTTACAAAATACCAGCCATGGTACACAACCTGTGGTGACAATGACAGATGCAAAATCAGTAATAGAGGCACTCCTGTCTGGGAAATTACCAGTTCTAAGGACAATACTTTCTGAACTTAGCAGTCAGCATAAGGTCACCATACAGTGGATACCATCCCACTGTGGAGTACCCGGAAACGACAGAGCTGATCGATTGGCTCAGCAAAAGAAGAACAGCCTGATGTGCCCATTACATTCCACCAAAAGAAAAGAATGATCAAATCAGTCAGAAGTCCACCAAACCCTACTCAAGACGACTACCACGTTATAGACAGACAAGAACAGGTCATTATTCTGCGCTTCAGAACAGGACACAACAGATTACGCAACCACATGTAAACAAAATTCAAGATTGGTGACTCAGCCATGTGCACATGTGGTTTGGTGTCGCAGACAGCAGAGCACATACTGCAGGACTGCCCAAACTACAACATATCCAGGCGAACCTTCTGGCCTAGAGAGACAACAGTGGAAGATAAACTCTATGGACCGCTGAGTGAACTAAAAAAGACTTAGATTCATACAAGAGACAACATTGCAGTTATAGACATTTTTCAAGCTAACGAAAGAAGAAGAAGAGGAATACTGAACACCGCAAATCACGCCTCGCAGGCGAGAAGCTAAACTGCTGCGAGAAAATAGAAACAGTATTACTTTAAAAACACATTAGTCATTATAGCTCAGTGATAGAGAATGGAGGAGACGATAGATTTGGTATAGAACAGTTTAATTTAAGAAACCAGTGGGTCAGTCACTTAAATTACCAGTGTTTCGGAAATTCCCCGGATGAACGTGCGTAAGATGTGAAAATGGTTTGTTAGGTGTGTGCACAAACTGTCACGGCGGAATAAGTGCCACATCTGTTACTGGCTGGGTCACCAGCACACATGGGCTTCTCGAAAACACGATGACAACCGCCACACATTACAAAGATAAAAGCGTTTCTTCTTTTCCGACTTTTATGCCCATTGTAAACTACATAGAACCTGTACTTTTGTATGGATGTGAAACATGGATAATGAGCAAACAAGCTGAAAAACATCTCACGGCAGTGGAAATGTGGTTTTTCAGGAATGCAAAGAATACCGAAAAACCAATGAGCATGTCCTTAGTTAGTTAGCTAGGTCTTTCCTCTTGAGCCCAAGGCGGCGCATAGGGCAGAAGTCATGGCTCTCCATGCTGCTGCTACCCGTTGTAGGTCTTGGGTGTTTACTTGGCCGTTGAATGAGCCTCCTCTGATGATGGTTCTACGCAGGGTCTCTCTTGGTCTTCCCCGTTTTCTTTTCCCTACCGGTGACCATATGAGGGCCTGTAGGGGAGTCTTGTCTTGTCCATTCTGAGAAAGTCATAGAAGCAAATGAAAACCGTAAAATGATTAGAGAAATTAGACGTAGAGTCAACATTGTTTGTGCACGTTATGCAGAGAAATACACTAGAGAACTTTGCGATAACTGGCAAGATTGAGGAGAAACGAACAAAGGGAAGGCAGAGAAGTAAATATCTGGATGGCTTGGCCATGTGACATGGCCGAGACAAAAGCATAGAGCTGATTCACGACTCTGGTGATCGTGTGAGATGGCGAAACATGATCGCTCACGCTTATCGGCATGGCATATGATTATGATGATAGTAAATTAGCCAGGGATAATATTTCGCGGGGAAGACATGGTTTCTACAATTCAGCCGAGGTTTTGTGCTATGGGAAGGTATAGCACCATCGCCGGTCTCCACCATGGGTTGAAGTTATTTGCCTTTTTTGAAGCATAGTATAACTATCGTCTGTCAAGACGGCAAGGTGCTAGTAACAAAGTATACACATTGACTCCCTTACTTTAGGCAAATGTTTGGAGAAATGAATTTGCATGTTCATTAAGCTGGAGACGTTACACTCCCTTCAAACTCATAAGTAGTCAGTCTCAAGTTAGTATCGAAATATATACTAACATCCTCAGTAGTCCACGGGTTGTGTGAATATGTGCAGTTTCAAGCCACAGTTACGTAGGAATGTATGTGACATGAATCGATAAAAATAATTGAAGATACTGTACATGAAATAATTTAACATGCTATTGTGTATAAAAAATGCAAACTTAAGGTTACTGTAGCTGTTTGTGCTGCATCACCAACAAAACAGCAACACCAACATCAAAAACACTGGCGACGCTACCACCGTCAAGACTACTACTACTACCACAACCACCACCACTACTACTACTACTGCTACTACTACTACTACTACTACTACTACTACTACTACTACTACTACTACTACTACTACTACTATAATAATAATAAGAATAATAATAATATTAAATGTAGCATTAACAGTAGTAGTAGTAGTAGTAGTAGTAGTAGTAGTAGTAGTAGTAGTAGTAGTAGTAGTAGTAGTAGTAGTAGTAGTAGTAGTAGTAGTAGTAGTAGTAGTAGTAGTAGTAGTAGTAGTAGTAGCAGCAGCAGCAGCAGCAGCAGCAAAATTGTCGTTTCGTAAAGTGGTAATAACTTGCCTGGTGGTGTTGTTTGTGTCGGGTCTTAGATATGACTGAGCTACCCTATGCCAGTAGACGGTACTCCTGCTTTCTGTTAGCCCGAATGTTAGGCGGAGCTCAGCAACTTGACACCCCAATTGTGCCAACGGCTTCGGGCGGAGCAGCGCAACTTGGATATACAAGCCTGATTCTGGGGCGAGGAAATTCAACCCAAGGATTAAATGTCATGCTAGGGCAGACCAGGCTCTAATCCGTGATCGGGAGTTGGTAGGTTACTCCCCTTGTTGTTTCTCAGATCGCTTGTAGATGTGTCAAATCATCCATCCATCCATCCATCCATCTATCCATCCACACACCAATCCATCCATTCATCCATCAATCCATCCATCCATCCATCCACCCATCAATCCATCCATCCGTCCACTTTACCCACTCGCCAACCTATCCATCTACCTGTCTGAGCGCCTGGCACGATCTCTTGGTCAAATTGCACATTCGATCTAAAACATTCATCCGCCGTCCTTTACGTTTCTAATATGAACCCGTGGATTGACATTACAATGTTAATTCCAAGCTAACTCTCAAACACTTACTTACTAAACACACAACATGGGTGTCTCATAATCCATCACTAAACTATAATCAGATTGCAACTGTTACGAATAATGTGGGGACTATTCGTTCTTTGTTGGAGTTGGCAAGGGAAGTTGGCTGCATGGAGGATGTTCTGAATGCTGTCATTTCGGTTGTTGATTAATTTCAACTCATCTTGACCATCAAATGATTAATTATTCTTCTGCTGCTGTTGCCTTTCAATTCTAATTGGCTAGAATCACAGCATTATACCAACGTGTGTGTACTAAGTGATTCAATGTGCATGATTCGGAAGGTTCGAAGCTGGATCTATACGTCGCTAGTGGACTGATTCGCTGCGGAAGTCTGTTGTCCGCAAAGTTACCTTCATCTTCGCCCCGGGACATGCGGGAGTCGAGGGAAATGAACGAGTTGATAAAATGGCTGGCTCTGCACCCCCTGCAGATGGCCAGCCCATGGATCGCGCCGATGTTATTAACGTCCTTAAAGATATGTCGAGAACAGAGGACTTTGACGTCAGTTAATCCACATCGCTGTCCAGGATGAAAGACTTGGGAGTAAGAACTGGCACGACCAGACACAAGAGGTACATCGGGAAAACGAGGGGCCTCGTCAACCAACACAGAACTGGGACTATTGGCCACCGGACGTTGATGCATATGCTGGGGGGAGGATCTGAGCACCTATAGATCTGTCCGCAGTGCAATGAAGATACCCAGACTGATAACTGATAACTGATCCAATTAGAGTACATACACCTGACCAACTCAAGTCAAGCTCATTGTAGACTTGTTCATAACTGGCTGGAGGTTGTAGCTAATGTTTTCTGCTGGATGAAGTAGCCAGTTCACGTCAACGCTTTTAGTCTTTACAGCATGCACGGTGGTGGGTTTTAAAAATAGGTTTGTCAAAATAAAGAGGATCGACTTTATTGCATCGGGTTTTATCCCATATTGCCGACTCTCTCTCTCTCTCTCTCTCTCTCTCTCTCTCTCTCTCTCTCTCTCTCTCTCTCTCTCTCTCTCTCTCTCTCTCTCTCTCCACTGAGCGGTCTGTCGAAAGCGTCGCAAGAAGCCCGGAATCGAATCCACAATCTTCGGAGCTCAAGATAGGTGCCGTAACTACTTCGTCACGGAGGCTCCCTGAATGGCAGGTTAAAGTGTGCATATTCCTTGCTTCTCTTACACACCCCGATAACACACGGAGGGAAGGATTAATTGCATACAACAAATCATATGTTAGAGACCCCGTCACTTACTGACGTCACGAGACATCTGACATACACAAAAGCACTATAAATTCTCCTAGCGGTCATGTGGGCCAATTTGCCCTCCGATGTGTATATAAACCCGACATCATGCACACCCTAGCTTCTATCCAGTGGTTGCTTATCTAGTCTAGGTATTAACTATCACAATGTTGGCTGTTTAAGTAGTCTAGGTATTAACTATCACAATGTTGGCTGCTTAAGTAGTCTAGGTATTAACTATCACAATGTTGGCTGTTTAAGTAGTCTAGGTATTAACTATCACAATGTTGGCTGTTTAAGTAGTCTAGGTATTAACTATCACAATGTTGGCTGTTTAAGTAGTCTAGGTATTAACTATCATAATGTTGGATTCTTAAGTAGTCTAGGTAATAACTATCATAATGTTGGCTGTTTAAGTAGTCTAGGTATTAACTATCATAATGTTGGATTCTTAAGTAGTCTAGGTAATAACTATCATAATGTTGGATTCTTAAGTAGTCTAGTCATTAGCTATCATAATGTTGGAATCGTAAGTAGTCTAGTTATTAGCTGCCATAATGTTGGAATCTTAAGTAGTTTATTTATTAGCTACCATCAGGCTTGGCCATGGGAATCCCATGGGGAAAAAAGCGGATTTTCTGAATAGTGTAGGGATGGGATGGGACGGAATGGGACAGGCATAAATTACCATTGGATGGGACAAAAAAGCATGTCACATGGACAAGCCTGCCAGGCTTGGCCATAGGAATGTTATTCCCATGGGAATCCCATTGGAAAGTTCCATGGGATGGGATGGGAAATGCATACATTATCACGCAATGTAAATTATGTCCCATGGCTACCATAATATTGGAATCTTAAGGAGTCTAGGTATTAGCTACTATAATTTTGGATTCTTAAATAGTATAGTTATTATCTACCATAATATTGGATTCTTAAGTAGTCTTGGTATTATCTACCATAATATTGGAATCTTAAGTAGTCTATATATTAAATAAAATAATGTTAGATGGCGTACCATGAACGCCCACGTTTATCGATATGACACAGGATGATGATCATCTCTTATATGTGCTCATATAGACAGTTACTTCAGGAACTACCGTGGGATAATGATTAGTGCACAGGCCTGTCAAAGACAGTAGTCTGTGTTCAATCCTCAGTAATGGAAGGATTCATGTTTGGGAAACTGCACAGTTTTGTGGTCAAGCTCATCATCATCATCATCATCATCATCATCATCATCATCATCATCATCATCATCATCATCATCATCATCATCATCATCATCATCATCATCATCATCATCATCATCATCATCATCATCATCATCATCATCATCATCATCATCATCATCACCATCATCATCATCATCATCATCATCATCATTATCATCATCATCATCATCATCATCATCATCATCATCATCATCATCATCATTATCATTATCATCATCATCATCATCATCATCATCATCGTCATCATCACCTCATGTGCTGAACTTGCCATATGCCACCAAAAGAAAAACATCACCAAGTAAATCAGAAAGCCATCTACACCAGCACAAGATGATTACCATTTAATGGGCAGATTATAACGAATCATTATTCTGCTACTCAGAACAGGACACAATCGATTACTCAACAACATGTATACAAAAATAAAAATTTGCGAATCAGTCTTGTGAACATGTGGATTGGTACCGCAGACAGCAGATCTCTTTCTCCAAGACTGCCCAAAATATGGCATATATTTGGAAACCTTCAGGTGTAGAGAAACAACAATGTAGGATACACTTTATGGACCATTGAGTGAACTAAAAAAAATGAGTTTATACAAGAGACACAAATTGTAGATATAGACATATTTCAAGCGAACGAAAGAAGAAGAAGAAGAAGAAGAAGAAGAAGAAGAAGAAGAAGAAGAAGAAGAAGAAGAAGAAGAAGAGGAGGAGGAGGAGGAGGTGGAAGAGGAAGAAGAAGAAGAAGAAGAAGAAGAGGAGGAGGAGGAGGAGGAGGCGGCGAAGGAGGAGGAGGAGGAGGAAGAAGAAGAAGAAGAAGAAGAAGAAGAAGAAGAAGAAGAAGAAGAAGAAGAAGAAGAAGAAGAACCATCATGTGCCTTACCAAAAGGAGTAGGCGTTCATGTATCTCCACAGATCTCGGTTCCTGGTGTTCTGGATAATTTATGTTGATGATATGTTTTCATGACACCGTCTTGGGCCGTATGGCAGCTTCGTTTCCTTATTCTTTTTGTTAAATACGTGGCCGCATGCCTACCCAGTTCCGTAACATTGGTACCAAAATGTAAAGCGATAAATAATTATATGACTTTTCCAAAAAGCACAAACGAGGGAAACATGAATGATGTGTAGGTCTGGTTATCGTGTCAAAACATGATCGCTAACGTATATCGATATGGTGCATATCGGTAATGTAACTAAGAAGTCGCTTAAAATTCGACAATGTCGACTTCATTGCACCGGGTTTTTAACCCATATGGCTCAGTCTCTTTCCGCAGCGAACTTCCGAAAGCGTGGCACAAAGAACGAACCCCTTAACTCCAGCGACGACCTCCAGGAGTCTCCGAAAAAAATGCACTCAGGAACCGAAGGACGCGGCCCTGAATCGAACCCAATACCTTCGGAACCCGAGTCAAACAGCTTGACTACTTCACCACGGAGACTCCCAATGAAACTAACAATGTGCAACGAATAAACTGGTGAACTATTACAAGGGAATATTACTCGTAGTGGCTAGAGCGGTCGCTTTGGTGTACCGGTTAGGACGCTGCGCTGGCAATGGCATAAGTGGGGTCGTTGAGGGTTCGTTTTCTGGGCTCGACGCTCGCTATTAGAGGTAAAGACCTATTCCTCCATGCACCCAGGCTTACAGAATGTTAAGGTCCTAGCACATCATAGATCTTAGCCAGTTCCTGAACCAGAGATTTTACGAAAAATAGCAGCTTGAAAGCCACGGGCGCTGAGATGAAGGTGTTGCCAGCACGATTCGTAATCCCTCATACCGCGTTCGAAATACAGATGCAGGCGATTTGGAAGCAGACCGCCTTGGTTAATTTTCATAAAATGATATGATACTCGGTCTGTGAGAAGCAATGACAAACTACTCAAAGTAAACTTGTCTAGTAAATCACAAATAGCCAAAATATTTCTGGGGAAATGGCAATGAGGAAGACAGCGAGAGAAAATTCTTGTGTCATGGCACGGAAGGGAGTCAACACACGAAATAATATATGACGTTGTAGATAGCATAATGTGCAGATGCATGATCGTGCACGCCTGTCGGCAAGACACTTGATGATTGTCTCTATAAACAATTAATGTTTTTCGTGTACGTTTTTATTCTCAGTAAAATATGATTCTAGTTGTAGGTTGGGTTGTCTCCCATTGAACATAAAAGAAAAAAGCAGAAAAACGGAACACACAACAGATGTCCTCCGGTCGGTCTGTCGGAATGTTGTTGCGGTTGTAAATTCTCACAGTAAGACACGTTCAGGAAAATACAACAGGTGTGTATGTTGTTTGTTTAACGTTTAACTTTAGCAGCTAGTGCGCTTCTTCTTCTTCTTCTTCTTCTTCTTCTTCTTCTTCTTCTTCTTCTTCTTCTTCTTCTTCTTCTTCTTCTTCTTCTTCTTCATTTGCCATGTCTGGAAACGATATCGGACTCTCCAGTTCTCTCTATCATTTCATATTAATCGAAGTTGTATATATGATTATGTCAGGCAGTTTAAGCTTTCCTCATATATGTTTCACCGTCTTCCCCTGCCTCTCTAGCCGATTATTTTCCCACAACGCTAGCTTATCTAGCACACTACGACTGTTGACATGCTATATAATTATCATATGTCTTTTTCATGTGGTTTTGATATGCGATCTTGCAACACCTACACCTCCATTCACCACAAAGTTTGTTTTCTTGTTTATCAGTGATATTCTCAACATTTTAGTAAACTAAAAAAATAACACGTACTGCCTTCAGTATGTTCACATTTTATAACCCATTATTCAACATTCGTAACTGCATTGAAGAACGGGTCACATACTTTTCACTGATCAAATTTTTATATTTGTCGTAATATTTTGGTTTTTCACAATGTAATAAGGTAGTAGTGTAACTAGCAACAACTGCACCCTTGTGATGTCGAGGTGAAGCATAAACAGCGGTAGAGTTTACATCTGCAGGCTTCATATATCCAGATTCCCAAGGGTATATATGCGTGTGTGATGTTGTTGTTTTTCGAACTGACTTTATTTTCTAACAGTCACAAATTGGGCACGTAGGCCCGTCTTACATTCGGCCTTTCCAATCACTCATCTTTTGTACATCAATTATCTATTGTGCATGTTACATTCACATAGGGAAACCAAACATTGTCTGGAGGGAGGGGAGGGGCGGTTGACCATAAGGCAGTAGATAGCGCGCTTGACTACCGACCCCGTAGTCTTGTGTTCGAATCCATATCCATTTATTAAACTTGTCCCGGACTGCCAGGTCGAGTCAGCCCAAAATGGACACCAGAAAATATCATGGGAAGGAAAGGCGGGCGGTTTTATACAGGGTGTATTTTTAATGACTGCGCAGTGTTTGAAAATATTGCCGGTTCAAGTTTTGTATTCACCCTCTGTAAAGGTCATGCAATATACTAGGTAAATACAAAACTTGGACCAGCAATATATTCAAACACTGCACAGTCATTAAATATAACCCTGTGTGCGCTACACCAATCTAGGAGTGTAGATTGGTCAATAAACACATGGACTAGCATCATGAACCCAACACGCCTTAATGAGTCTAAAATACTCCTTTATTTGATTGTTTAAAAAAACAAAACAATAGGTTTAATAGGCAAAAAGCTCGGCTTCATTGCACTGGGTTTTATCCCATATGGCTCGGTCTCTTTCAGCAGGGCAGCCTGCGGAAAACGTCGCACAAAGCACGAACTCCATAGCTTTAGCGACGACCCTCGGGTTTTTTCTCCGGGAAAACTGAACTCGTGAACCGAATGATGAAGTTTGGAACCGAACCCACACCCTTCGGAACGCGAGGCAGGCGGGGTAACCAGTTCGCCACGGAGACTCTTATTCGACATATTTTATCTTTTTTTTAAATGTAAGGGGTCGTTTTACACGCCTTAACCGATTCAGCGCCAAAAAATATAGGTTTGTGTTAAAAATGGAGCTCAATCACTTGAACAATTATTATAATATAAATTTCCGTTCACCGAGCATTGAAATTGTGGAAGATACCACGAAATAAAACAATTAACACGATAACCATGATAAGGCGATATATTCTCCTTCGGTCTGAATGGGAAGCGACATTTGGCGATATATTATCCTTCGGCTCAGAATCAGTTAATCCCTATTGGGTATATCATTTTAGACCCACATTTCTTTTATAGTGACGATTGCTCGACACAAATGTGGGGCTAGCATCATTTACCCAACACGTCTCAAGGGCCTATAGGGGGACCCTGTAACATTACTTACCGATGTTAATTACTTTACCATTTACCCATTACCTTTATGAAGTACTCCTTTCTTTTTCCTCTTGTTCTCCATCCCCCAGTATGGCATAAACCGCCTACGAACTAACTCATTCCGATTCCCACCTTTAACTACCCCACACAGCTCTGTCCATGCCCTTTTCATATTGATCATTTCCATTTCTACTTCTCTTCTCCGTGAGTTTCTAAGTCTTCGTCTATTTCTTTTGCCCTGTGGGTTTCCAGACTAAGACTTCTCTAGTTATACTTTTCTCAGGTTTTTCTCAATGTATGGCCTGTCTAGCGCCAATGTCTTCTCTTCACCGCTTGGGTATTTGAATGGTTCTACTGGTTGTACTGATATTTGTCTAGTTCTCTTCATGAGCTCTACATTGGTGAATTTGTCAAACCGTTGTAGTCCTTCGACGTTGCGCAGGCATCAATACTAAATGGTGTCTTTTAATTAAGTTACCACATACTCATTATGCCTCAGGGGTATGTGAAGGAATCCTTTACTTTTCATTTATTAATATTTACAGTTACTTTTAATTTCTTTATCTTTACAATGACTTTTAATTTCTCTATCTTGACAATATATATATATATATATATATATATATATATATATATATATATATATATATATATATATATATATATATATATATATATATATATATATATATATATATATATATATATATATATTGTTTTTTTGTTTTTAATTTCGTTATGTTTACAATTGCTTCTAATGACTTTATCTTTACAGGTACTTTCAATTTCTTGAATCTTTATAATTACTTGAATCTTCACAATTACTTTTAATTTCTTTATCTTTACAGTTACTTTTAATTTCTTTATCTTAACAATTACTTTTAATTTCTTTATTTTTACAGTTACTTTTAATTTCTTTATCTTTACAGATACTTTTAATTTCTTTATCTTTACAATTACTTTTAATTTCTTCATCTTTACAGTTACTTTTAATTTCTTTATCTTTACAGATACTTTTAATTTCTTTATCTTTACAATTACTTTTAATTTCTTCATATTTACAATTACTTTACATTTCTTCATCTTTACAGTTACTTTTAATTTCTTTATCTTAACAATTACTTTTAATTTCTTCATCTTTACAGATACTTTTAATTTCTTTATCTTAACAATTACTTTTAATTTCTTCATATTTACAGTTACTTTCAATGTCGTTATCTTTACAGTTACTTTTAATTTCTTCATCTTTACAATTACTTTTAATTTCTTCATCTTTACAATTACTTTACATTTCTTCATCTTTACAGTTACTTTTAATTTCTTTATCTTAACAATTACTTTTAATTTCTTCATCTTTACAGATACTTTTAATTTCTTTATCTTAACAATTACCTTTAATTTCTTCATATTTACAGTTACTTTCAATGTCGTTATCTTTACAGTTACTTTTAATTTCTTCATCTTAACAATTACTTTTAATTTCTTTATCTTAACAATTACTTTTAATTTCTTTATCTTAACAATTACTTTTAATTTCTTTATCTTAACAATTACTTTTAATTTCTTCATCTTTACAGATACTTTTAATTTCTTTATCTTAACAATTACTTTTAATTTCTTCATCTTAACAATTACTTTTAATTTCTTCATATTTACAGTTACTTTCAATGTCGTTATCTTTACAGTTACTTTTAATTTCTTCATCTTTACAGATAATTTTAATTTCTTTATCTTTACAATTACTTTTAATTTCTTCATCTTAACAATTACTTTTAATTTCTTCATCTTTACAGTTACTTTTAATTTCTTTATCTTTAGAATATAACACCAAGAAAAGTTAAACAGTTCTTTACTTATTCACCACCATTCCTTCAGCAGATCGTTCGTACATCCCAGGAGGTTGTTTAGGACACACACCTGACCCCGTACTGGTGGTTTCTCAACTTAATGACACAAGCAATATATCACTGCAGCCCCTTGTACCACAGCGCACAATGCGAAAGCTAACAGACGTAACCGTGTCAATGTTCTGTTTCCGAGTTTTTGCACTTAGGTGGTTTTTGTTTTGTTTGTGTTACGCTGTGTCTTTTCTTTGTACTGTCATTAGTCAGAGCTAGATGACGTATCGTGTTCTTGCCCCTTTCCTTCTTTATTTCATAAGCGATAAAGTTAGTTGCATGTTCTTTACACGACTTTGCAATCAACCCAAACATGTATTAGCTGTTTATGATTTGCATGGCAACTATATTTCAGTAGTTTGCTATTTCATTCTGAACGGCCGGCGTCTTATACCATCGAAATCAGTGCAAAGTGGTATGCTTCAAAACTGCCTGTGACTTATTTCGAACCTTCAACTTGTTATATCGGAAACTGTAAAACTGCGTTTCACTACCCCCATGCCAGAGTCGCCGGTTTAAATAAGTGTACAAAGGTAACAAACACAAGTTCCCCCCATAATAGTCATTACCGGATATTTGCATATTGCTGGAAGTTACATTACAATAATATGTTACATTAGTATGATGTGCGGGAGCTAGAATTTTTCTGGCTCCTTGTCATGATCCGCATTTAATCATGACCTTCAACAATCAAAAATAGAGAGATGAAATTCCCCCCCCCCCCCCCCACCTCACCCCACCTACATCCTCAAACCCCACAAGACATGCTGGTGTGGTGGGAAACGAGCAGGCGGATAGATTGGCTGGGTGTCACCTTTCGGTGGTGTATTGGTGCATGGTAAGACAGACGTGGTCGGTGCCCTTTGGGATCGTGTGTATAGTGCGCAAGAACAGATAGATCATCAGTCATCACGGCTGGGAGAGAATGGTACTGTAGGGAGTGACCAGATGATCTGGCCAACACTCAGGACTCTGATGAAAGTCCAGACGAACACATAATTAGACTGCTACTGTACCATAAGTATTGGGGGGGGGGGGGGTCATCGCTGACTGTTGCAGATGAGAACGGAGATGTATGGCAATGTCCCAAGTGCTGTGATGTCGGTTTTTGGCTCAACCCAACACCATTTCAATCAATCATGTGCCATGCCGGAAAGCGTGGGCGGTCATGACTCGCCATTTCACTCGATCACCAGAGTCGTGGATCAGCTCAGTGTTCCTGTCTCGTCCTATGCCATGTGGCCAAGCCATCCAGGTATTTCCCTCTCGGTCTTCCTCTTGGTCTGTTCCCTTCGATCTTGCCAGTTGTCACTAAGTTCTCCAATCCATTTCTTCTCATAACATGTCCAAAAAATGTTGACTGTCTACGTCTAATTTCTCTAATCAATTTACGATTTTCATTTGTCTCCTGTAGTACTTGGTCATTGGTTTTTCTGTCTGTCCATGGCATTCTTTGCATTTTCCTCAGAAACCAAATTTCTGCAGCCATCAGATGTTTTTCAGCCTGGCTGCTCATTGTCCAAGTTTCACATCCATACAAAAGAACAGGCTCTATGTATCCCCTCAACACTCTTTTTCTCGTTTCAATTGACATCTTTTCATTGGTCAGAATGTTTTTCATCTTGCTAAAGGCTACTTTCGCCATGGCGATTCTTGTTCTAATCCCTTCAAGGCATCTCCCATCAGATGTTATAACTGTTCCGAGATAATTGTACCGATTCACCTGTTGAAGAATATTCCCATTGTATATTACATTGTGGTACTTCGTTCTTCCTAGTGACGACCATAACCTGTGTTTTCTTACAATTTAATTCCAACCCCAGTTGCTCACTGTGTACAACACCATTTACAGCCCTTTAATGGTGATTTTGTGATATTGAAGTGATATTGACCGCATCACTCATCGGGTAACAATGTCCTTATACATATGTGGGATTTACCCCACATGCCCAGTGTTTCTTAAGCTATATAAATGAAGTTCCTTCTAATAGCCCTAACAATAAAAACCAAATGTATATTTAAATAGTTTAAATAGTTCCTAGAGGGAAAACACCCCCAAGGCGACCAGAGGAAATGTTTCAAAGACATTCTGAGGATATCGTAAAAAAAATTTGGAATTCATCAAGACACATGAGAGACTGCTGCCAAAGACCGAAATTCACGGCAAGGATGTAGTCACTTGCGAAGCAAACAGGACAACAAAGCCATGAAAAAAAAATAAAAAGATTGGACAAAATAACCACCGCAGGAGATCCTCCTGGAACGACAAGCATTCTTTGCCCACATTTTCAAAGAACATTTCGAGCCAAAATAGGCCTTACCAGCCATCTCAGAACTCACGGCTCCAAACTTTCAACCGCACTGGATGAAATGAATGGTCATCATCATTCTTGATGGACAAACACCAGAGGGAAAAATATAACGAGTCCTGTTTAAGACAAACTGGAAAGAAAGCAACGAAAGGAGTTAAAGTTAGTTGCATATCCTTCACAGGACGTCGCAGTAATTCACGCCATTTTTGGGCTGTTTGTGATTTCTTGACAAGTTTCCGTTCAGTAGTTTGCCATTGCTTTCTGAACGACCGGTACTCATACCAATTTTATGAAAACCAACGCAAGTGGTCAGCTGCCAAATCTCCCGCAGCTGCGTTTCGAACGATGCATGCGGGATTACGAATTGCGACGCAACCCTTTCACCACAAAGCCAGCAAAGAGATAATCAAAATTTAAAAAAGAAAAAAGGGCCTCATTTATAACAGAAGCTGAAAAGGCAGGTTGTACCAGGCCCAATTTTGTCCTCCTTTTTTCCCCCCTCTAGTAAATACAGAACAGAACTGTTCCACATTCGAACAATACCTGTGACTATGTGTTGTATTTGTTTCAGCTTATATATAACTCTGCAGTATGCACTTGACGAGATGCAGCGAAATATGCCAGGCAATAAATCGTGCAACATATTGTGTGTGACTTCTGTGTGCAAATTCACTAAGGGAATACATTGTTTTGAATATTGGACTTGCCCAAACGGCACTCCCTTCTGTCTGAGAAGTCGTTACCCAGGCAGTAGTGTCAGGAAATTCTTATGTGGGTGGTATAAATGAGTATCTGTGTGTGTGTGTGTGTGTGTGTGTGTGTGTGTGTGTGTGTGTGTGTGTGTGCGTGCGCGCACGCGTGCGCATGCGAAAGCTTGTGCGTAGGATATGCATGTCAGTGTGTTTTTGTGGTCACCTTCAAGCCACGACTTCTCTATTCCACAAATTCCCCATTCATCTTAAAATGAGGTACAGGGACAAACCGGTATGCCCCTTATAACAAAATAACCCACAAAATACCCAGGGAATAAGCCTCAATTTATCAGTTACTTCTGCTTCTATTTTCACATGTTGTTTTGTTAAATCTGATTTCATTTATGTACTGTATGTTATAGCGAGTTAATTTAACTACCAGCGGTAAGTCACCAAGCCAACAACCGATATAGCTCAGTTTAATTCTTTCTTTAGCAGTTGTTTCATGTTTAATTCTTTTTCTGTATCAGTTGTTTCATGTTTAATTCTTTTTCTTTAGCAGCTGTTTCATGTTTAATTCTTAATTTTTTTAGCAGTTTTTTCATGTTTAATTCTGTGTATAACAATTGTGTCATGTTTAATTCTATGTATATCAGTTGTTTCATGTTTAATTCAGTGTATAGTAGTTGTTTTATGTTTAATTCAGTGTATAGTAGGTGTTTTATGTTTAATTCTGTGTATAGCAATTGTTTCATGTTTAATTCTTGCTATAGTAGTTGTTTCGTGTTTAGCTCTTTCTACAGTAGTTGTTATATGTTTAATTCTTTCTATAATACTTGCTTCATGTTTAACTCTTACAATTAAACATAATATGTTATAATTGCCCCTAGGTATTTAAATTTGCCAGCTTCGTTAAGCAGTTCTCCACAATTGTTATATTACATGTTTCTGTTATCTTTTTCTTTGATATAACGATTAACACTTTTCTTTAATCAGCATTGCCAGTAGTGGGTTGTGCTCAATATTTAAATCTCCAATTCCGAAACAACCAAATAAATCAACTTTTTTTTTCCTTTTCCCTTGATATTCAAGAAAAGTCCTTGTTTGCACTCAATTTTACTGTAATGTCCAAAATGTGTTGTTGATCTTTCGCATTTTCGGCTATCAATAACACTGTGTCATCTCTGCAGCGTAGATCAGTTGTTCTCAAACGGTGGCGATTCCCCCCCCCTCCCCCCAGGGGGAATTTTAGGGTTTCGGGGGGGGGGGGGGAATTAAGATTATTTCAAGATCGCGTTAATACAAGAACCGATTACTTGATATTGTTTTTCCCTTCATACTGTACGGTTCTGAACGTCTCACCCTTCTAAAATTCATTTTATACAGCAAGTAGACCCACAAATCACGTTTTATGTGGACGTCTAGACTTGTTTTAGGATGTGCTATTAAATTTAGCTTCCATTATTATGTATACTGTGTGGGGGCCAGGGCGGAATGTTTAGGTAGGAAATATAAAAGGGGGGAATGACGTTCTGAAAATATGGTGAAGGGGGGCACGGGCCACATTTTTAGATAAGAAATACGAAAAGGGGGGGGGGGGAGACGTTCTGAAAATATGGTGAAGGGGGCACGGGTCAAAAAAGGTTGAGAACCACTGGCGTAGACTACTGTACAATCTCCACCTCGTATTCTGACGTCTCTTTAATCTCTTTCATTACGACTTCGTTATATAGAGAAAAGAGATCGGCAACAAAACACATCCTTGGCTTACTCCATGCGTTATCTGTTCATTACTTCCAATTTTATGTCCCATGTAACTCGCTGCTACTTGTTTCCAGTATGTACTCTTTATTATGCTGAGATCTTCCTAATCAATAAATTTATCTTCATCATCAATGTTTTTTTTTTTCCCCATCAATGTTTCTCTTCCTCATCAGTTTTTAACTTCCTCGTCAGTTTTTAACTTCCTCGTCAGTATTTATACTTACCAACCTTTCTATCGTTTCATCACGTTTCACGTGATCAAATGTCTTGGTATAAACTATAAAGCATAACTTCACCATATATGATGAGATAAGAGAGTAATATGTATGTATTTGTTTTATTCGCACAAGTGTCACTTAACACTAACAAACGGCAAAGCTCTGTGATATATACAAACAAAAGAAACACACACTACACCTTGTAAATACACAATGTTTAGTACGAAATAAACGTTTGGAAAAAAAATATTAGAGTAATAATTATATCGAACTGAATTGATAACTTTCAGGTCAAGAGATGACGATCGAAGACATTCTGTGTGAAACTGGTGGGTTTGGTAGATTCCAGCTCTTCATCGTTCTAGGTGTGGGGTTGACTCGTTTCACGATCGGATGGAGCATGTTACAGGTGAGCTGGTATGTAAACAGTGTACACAAGAAAGATCATGCCATGTCTTCTATCCTGGATAAGGCAGCCAAGGTGGCGCAGTGGTTAGCAAGCTCGCCTCTCGGCGTGGTTGCCACGTGTTTGAAACTCCATGGAGGCGGAGTTTGCAAACTGACTTGGGCTTGCAGGGCGACCCAGACTAAATGGGTATCAGAAAATATTCTAGGAGATAAAGGTTGTCGACGTTAGTTAGTTAGCGAGTCGCGGTTCCAACTTCACAGCAAAGGGTCGCCCCATTATGCTATGTTCATGTGCCAGTGAATATCACACAAAATGCCATTTACCCGGGTATCAACAAGTGACCTGGACAATAAAGGCGACCACCTCGATAATGACAACATCACCCACGTGTTAGGTCTTCCTTTATTTCGTTCCCCCTGTGGGTTCCAGACACAGAACTTGCTAGGTATACTTCTTACATGCTTTGTCAATACTACTTAGAGGCGTTATCAATACTACTTAGAGGCTTTATCGATATTGGTCAATGAAAGCCTGATAGGCTAGCAGGGAATGCACCTATTGGTGGTAGTTTGCCTATGGCAAGGGGGAGGTAGTCGTGCGCTTGTGGGACCAGGTGGAGAAGGCGGGGGAACAGATTGAGAACCAATATGTGGAAAGAATGAGATTGCGGGGGATCGGTAGGTGTTCTGGAATTGAATCTCAAAACTGAGAGGGAAGACCAGGAGAACTTTTAATCAGATAGCGGTGGGAACGATTAGTAGTATGACTCTTTTCTGGCTGTTGACCAAGGGGACGGAGCACGTATGGGAATGTCCTGAGTGCAGTGATGTCGGTTCTTAACTCAACTCAATCAACTCAACTCAACTGGTCAACGAAAGAAAACTTCCCCTCGATGGAGATTAGAATACTTGACAACTAGGTCGTGATGCCTGTCTGCTAGCCACTGGTCAGCCGCTTCTCTCTGTTGCAGGGTGCTGCAATCTATCCAGGATTCTTTAGCCCTTTAGTTGTATTGATAAACCGGCACTATATGGGTGATGTTGCCAATACTACCCTAGGCTGTTCTGATTTTTTAAGCAATGATTACGTTCAGTAGTTTGACGTTTTTTTTTTCTGAACAGCTTACGCTCAAACCATCGAAATCAACGCAAAGCGATCTGCTCCTAAAATAACTGTGGTATATATTATTAGTCATAACAGATGCAAGTTTTACCATTGCTGTCTATAGGAGCTTGTGGTGTAGTACAAAAGAAAATGGGAGGTGGGAGGGGAGGGGGGGGGGGTCTTTCGCCTGAGGAAGAAAGGTCGCCTGGCTAGAGAAGTCGCCGCGAACTGTACAAGTTAGGGTGTCCATTTTGTCCCCAGCAGAAAACAAACTATCACCTTACCGAGGATTCGAACCCGGATCTCCCGAATGTTAAACCGGCGTTCCAGCTACTCGGCCAGAAGCACCCCTGTTCTATTAAGTTCTATGTCCTACAATATGTTTGTTACGTCTCACTACACTTTGTATGTGGAATAAAAAAATTTTGAAATGATGTATATGACGTCATCAAAAATGTGCTAACAATTAATTAAACTAGTTACAATAGTCATTGCTATGCTGTTTTGGGGGAGCTGGAAAGTACCAATGAAGTATTAACTATAGCAGGTGTTGGAAATGCCCATCACTTGCTCCAAGATATGACACGTCTCTTCATACTGTCAAATACCTTCTGCAACGTGTTTCTTGTTATTTCTTGAATGGTAATTCACCATTTTATTTGGAGTGCAAATAATTATTCCGGCAGACGACAGCCATTCGCTGCATATTGCTTCACAATTGACTGTGGAGCACTTGTTTTGATTACATCATGTACTTCATTTTTCGAATTTGTTCTACTTACAAAGTGTAGTGAGACTTTACAATCACCCGGTATAAACACTCACCTTCAAGTGCCCATTACAATTCATGTAGATGACTTATGTTGGAATGGTTCCCGACTGGAACTGTGTGGGTCCCAACGCCACCCAGCCACAGAATGGATCTCTCACCGCGTGTTCTGTAAACAGTATGGGCAGCTCGAACAGAGAGAAGTGTGCTAGTTACCATTTTGTGAGCTTGTCTCAGACTATTGTCAATGAGGTGAGTATCTTGTGTTCAGTGTGTCTGTTTGACAATGTTGATTTCCACAGACCCAGTAGTTATGGGGCGGCGCCTTACATCTCGTGAAAGGCTCCTTTATTTTAAGAGTGTTATCTGGGATAGTATTATTGTTGATATCCTATACTTTGTCTTTAAAGTAGAATTGACTTTGATAATTATGTTTTCTATACTAATGATGTTTTCTATACTAATGATGTTTTCTATACTAATGATGTTTTCTATTCTAATTATGTTTTCTACACTAACTAAATGTTCTATACTAATGAGGTTTTCTATACCAACGAGGGTTTTTATACTATTGTAAAGGTAGCCTTTTGCAAAATAGAAAACATAATGACCAATAAAAAGATTTCAAATGCGACGAGAAAAATAGTGTTGAAATGCTAAATAGAACCTGTATATTTGTGAGGATGTAAGACATTGAGCATACAAGCTGAAAAACATTAAACCGCAGTGGAAATGTGGTTTCTGAGGAAAATGCAAAGAATACCATGGACAGGCAGAAAAAAAAAAATGAGAATGTCTTACTCGAAATAAATGAAAACCGTAAACTGATAAGAGAAATTTCGTGACAACTGGCAAGTTTGGGGGAAAAGAATAAAGGAAAGGCATAATTTTGATATCTCTTTTTTCCCGGTGATGACCATAACCTGTGTCTTCTTAATTCTAACCCTAGTTATTTACGGTTTGCAAGAATTGCATCTACCAAATGTTTCAGAAATTGCTCATTGTCTGCAGTCAATACTGTATCAGCCACATATCTAATGTTATTGATGTTATGTCTCATAATGATGATTCCTTTCATATCTTCTACATTTCTGAACATATTTTCACCGTACAGGGAAACAAGATCTGGAGACATTACACACCCCTGTCTCACCCCTCTCTTAATAGGCTGATAATGACCTACTTCGTTATAAATCTTTATGGCTGCTTGTTGTTTCCAGTATATGATTTTTTTTTTTTTTTTTACAAATCTAATGTCTTTCTCATCGATTTGTAGATCTTCAAGCATCTTTATCATGTTAACATATCTTACTTTATTAAAAGCCTTTCTGTAGTCTATAAAGTAAAAATGTAGGTCTTTGTTTACTTCCATAGAACGTACAATTAATGTTCTCAGCATATGCACAGCATTAATTGTACCTTTGCCTTCTACAAACCCACATTATTCTTATCTTATTTCAGGTTACATTTTCTTCCTAACTCTTTGTATGATAATTCTTAGCAAATTCTTCGTGATGTGGCTTATTATGCTAATTGTTCGATGTTGATCACATTCCAAGACTCCTGATTTCTTTGCGATTGCAATAAAATATAGAATTACATAATTCAGGATGTATATCTGCAGTATCATATATTGTGTTCAGCAGTCTGGTGACTTAGTCTATTCCGTATTCTTCTAAGGCATTGATCATTTCTGTTATTATGTTGCCTGAACCGGGGGTCTTGCTAGTTTTCATATGGTTAAGAGCATTCTGAACCATCCATCTTCAAAATTAATTGTCCTTCATTATTATTTCGAATATCAAACTGTTCTCTGGTAGTATCTTAACTGTTTTTCACATAATCTGACCATACATGTAAAATATGATCTTTTTCTAGAATGAGTTGTCCATCTTTTGATTTTATGCAGCCTGTTAATGTACATATTCTTTTATTTGTAAGGTCCTGGATTCTTTTATGCAATCATTTTGTACTTTTATTGATGTGTTGTTTTTCAATTTATATGCAGTTGTTCTCGAGCCATGCTTCTTTTGCCTACTTGCATAATGTTCTTATTTTTCTGTGAATTTCTTGATATTTTTCAGGATTATTTGTGTTGTGTCTTCTTGTTTCCATTAGCTGTACAATTTCTCCAGTCATCCATTTCTTACGACCCACTTTCTATAATTTTGGAATAGTTGTTTCTGCAGCCAAACGTATTGAAGTCTTCAACATCTTCCATTGATCATCCACATTGTGAAATAGGATCTCAAGATCAGACAATATATCAAATATGTTCTTTACTTCTATAGAGTGTATTTTCAATGACTATGCAGTGTTTGAAAATATTGCAGATCCAAGTTATGTATTCACCCTCTGTAAAAATCATGCAACATAATAGGTAAATACAAAACTTGGACCGGCAATATTTTCAAATACTACACAATCATTAAAAATACACACTGTATGTTGAAATCGTCTTGTATTTCCTTGTCATTGTTCAGTGTGTACAGATCATATTTAGTGTTTCCTAGTGTATACTTGACTTTAATTAACTTTACCCTCAGTGTGCCTGTAAGCAATCTGTGATCACTGTAACAGTCTGCACTGGAAACTGTTTTTGTGATTGTTAACGCATTTCTAAACCTTTTGCCAATTGGGATGTAATCAATCTGGTTTCTAATTCTGCTGTCAGGACTCCCCCATGCCATAATCTTCTAGGAAGATGCTTAAACCAGGTGTTTCCAACAATCATTTCCTGCTCCTTTACCCATTCTACAAGTCCGTAACCTCTTTCGTTTCGTTCTCCTAAACAATGTTTTCCTACAGTGCATCCATTTCCTTGATTTCCTACTTTTGCATTGATGTAACCCATTATGATAGTTATTTCTGATTTTTTTTTCTGATTTTTTTTTTTTTTTTACATTTCTTTAAAGCATTCTCTATATCATTATAAAATCCTTCTATACAATCTTCACTGCTTTCTCCTATTCGGGCATATATTTGAAAACCGTTTATGTTAAAAGGTCTGCCGATTAATTTCACCAACAGAACTCTGTCTGACACTGCCCAATATTCTTTTACAAATTCAGATGTTTGCAGATTCAAGATAATAGCTACACCTCTTTGTCTTTCTTCGTCCCCAGAATAAATAATCTTAAAATCCATCCCTGTCTTAATCCCTGTTCCTTTCCATCTCAAGTCTCACACATTCCTAATATATTAATATTCTGTCTTCCCATTTCTTGTTTCATGTTATCCAGTTTTCCGTCTTCTCTTAAAGTTCGAAAATTCCATGACACTAATTTTAATGTTGCTGTCCTTTGCTTGTGGCGTTCTGTGATTCGACGAATCATAATAAACTAGGAAACCTTAAAGAAGGTAGTTTGCCGTTGCATATATTCCATGCAAGTAGGTTATCATTCAAAAGCATACCATAACAAGTAATGATGTACAGACCCGATGGAAACAGAGAAAGAGGCCGACGACGTAAACGTTGGGCGGAGGGAGTAACCGAGTCCATGGGAATATCGATACATGAAGCCCATAATCGGGCACTCTCACGATGCTTATACTTCACCTCGACACCGCAAGGTACAAGAGGAACATGATGAGATGAGATTATATATATATATATATATATATATATATATATATATATATATATATATATATATATATATATATATATATATTACAGTTTAACCTATTATATATACAGTGAGTGCATATATAATCTACAGTGGAACCTAATCTGTGATCTCAGCTGGGTGAAACCGGCAATTATAAGCATCCAGATGACCGGGGTCTTGCTAGGTGCCCTGTTGGCCGGACAGCTGGGGGACAGTATAGGACGCAAAAAGACCCTCTACGCATTTGTCCTTGAGCATGTGGTTCTGAATTTTATAACTGCATTTTCTGTAACCTGGCAGATGTTTGCTGCGTGTCGATTCTTTATTGGTGTTGGAATTGGTAAGTTTACTGACATCTGGCCATCTTGGCAGATGATAATTTGTTACATTGTGGTGCCAAAAATGACATAAATGACCTCTCCTTAGCAATAATCTTCGGCTGAATCGTAAAGACCATGTGTTGCCAATGCAGTATAATCCCTCTCACGGCCTGCTTAGTTTACTCCAGAGGAAAGGTAAAACTAATACATCTGGAACAAGACCAGTTGCAAAACAATGCTCTAACTGTTCGACTGTCGGAGCTTCGATCATAGACCACTTGCCGACTAAGACTTAGAGTCTGGTCTGCCCTGCCACGACATTTAGTCTTTAGGTTGCAATTCATCCTACCAAAAAAAAAAAAAAAAAGCTCCTACCCTCCCAGTTGCGTTACTCGTCCGCCTGAAGCCATTTTCACAATGTGGGGTTTCGGGTTTGGTGAGCGCCACCCAACATTCGGCGCTAACAGAAAGCAGGTAGTACCGTCTACTCTCATACAGTAGCGCAGTCATATTTGAATAAGAAATATTCTTGTATTCTTATAAATATTAAAATATACGATTTAAGAATATTCTTATTGATCAATGAGTATTTCGCCCAAGTGTTGCCAGAGTCCATAAGTGAAGAAAGAATAATAACATTAACATATTTCATGCATGTCTTAATAAGAGACTGAGGGGGATTGGCCTGGGAATGGTTAAAGCTATCGTAGACAACTTTAGCTGCAAAAACCTAACCAGCCATAAAGGCCAGACAGACACATAATCAGACTGATACTGGTACCAATAGTATTCGGACTCTTCGCTGGCTGGTGAAGATGATGACGGAACACGATCGGGAATGTCCCAAGTGCTATGATGTTGCTCTTCATTCAACTCAACACAACTCAACACAACTCAACACAACACAACTCAACACAATACAGCTCAGCACAACACACCATAATTCAAGACAACACAACTCAACACAACACAAGACAACTCAACGCAACACAACACAATTTAACTCAACGCAACACAACACAACACAACTCAACTCAACATAACTTAACCAACCATGAACAAGTTGAACAATATTGAAAGAAGAATAACAATCAGCCAATCAAATTGAACAGAGGCTTTTTTGAGAAGAATGACGCTATTGGAGTAAACAAGTAGTTTAGTAGACTTGCTTCCAGTCGCCCAGGAACATCGTCAGAACTGGCTGAGGGTCTATGCTTCATTGGAAGATGAAAAGAAGCAGAAGACGACGAAGAAGATGATGCTGATGATGATGATGAAGAAGAAGAAGAAGAAGAAGAAGAAGAAGAAGAAGAAGAAGAAGAAGAAGATGATGATGATGATGATGATGATTATGATGATGATGATGAGGCAAGAAAGAAAGAAACACAGGAGGAGGAAGAAGAAGAAGAAGAAGAAGAAGAAGAAGAAGAAGAAGAAGAAGAAGAAGAAGAAGAAGAAGAAGAAGAAGAAGAAGAATAAGAATAAGAAGAAGAAGAAGAAGAAGAAGAAGACGAAGAAGAAGATGATGATGATGATGATGATGATGATGATGATGATGATGATGATGATGGATTATGATGATGATGATGAAGAAGAAGAAGAAGAAGAAGAAGAAGAAGAAGAAGAAGAAGAAGAAGAAGAAGAAGAAGAAGAAGAAGAAGAAGAAGAAGAAGAAGAAGAAGAAGAAGAAGAAGAAGAAGATGGTGGTGGTGGTGGTGGTGGTGATGATGATGATGATGATGATGATGATGATGATGATGATGATGAAAGAAAGAAAGAAAGAAGAAAAATATGTCAAATAATAATAATAATAATAATAATAATAATAATAATAAGAAGAAGAAGAAGAAGAAGAAGAAGAACAAGGAGGAGGAGGAGGAGGATGATGATGATGATGATGATGATGATGATGATGATGATGATGATGATGATGATAAGAAGAAGAAGAAGAAGAAGAAGAAGAAGAAGAAGAAGAAGAACTAAGCTATGTATGCTATGACAAACAAGTTAGCGCATTGTTTACAACAGAAATGTCCTCTTTTCCCTACAGGTGGAATCCTTGTGTGCAGCTTTCCCTATCCTCTGGAGTTTCTACCCCTGAAATGGCGACCATTAATTTCAGTTCTGCCCTTCTGGTCTGTGGGTATTTGCGTTTTCTCATTGGCCAGTTCGATTATGCAGAACTGGTCCTATTTGCATATCACCTGTGGAGTTCTCTCGCTTCCTGCTTTGTTTATTTACTTGTAAGTGCGAGTATTTCTTGTATTGTCTTGTTAGTGTTTTGGTCAATCTATATGTCTTATGAATATTGGTGTTGATAGAGGTGCCTTACAAACGCATTATTTATTTAACTAGTCTTATTGAAGAATTCCTCGATCTGCATACCGCGTTCAAGACACTATGCAAGCGATTTGGAAGCCGGCCGCCTTGCGCTGGTTCTCGAACAATGGTATGAATACCGGTCGTTCAGAAAGTTATGGCAAACTACTGAACGTAAACTTGCAAATGGATAAGAGAGTCCGCTCTTAAACTTCTTTTGTGCTGATGTCGAGGTAACGGGTTCAACCCTACACCGATCAGTTGGACTAAAATGTTGACTTCTCATTCTTGACTAGGAGACATAGATTACAAGTACCTCATAAGTCGGAGTGGATTCTCTTATGGCGAGGGACACTGGTAATTGGGAAAGCTAATCCTCACACAAACATCAGCGAAGTGCACTAGAAGTACATGGGCTACGTTCAAAGCGAGCGAACGCAATAAATAAATACATAAATAAACAAATAAATAAATAAATAGAAATCAGCCAGACAATTCTGGGATTTACTGCAACGTCCTGTAAAGGATCAGCAATTAACTGTTTAAACTTATTGTAGACATGCCGAGAAACATCCGATAGCATCAGAAATGTGAAGCAAAAAGGAGAAGGAGGAAAAGAACGATAAAAGAGAACGAATAGAAGAAGGGGAAGGGGCAAGATGTGGAGTAGGAGGAGTAGAAGTAGCAGAAGATTGAGAAAAAAATGTAGAATTAGAGGAAAAAGAAGAAGAAGATCTAGTATTATTGAATGCGTCTCCATCTTTCTATGTCAATTATATGCATAATCAACCATCGACTCTGTGTACAGGCAGTTTCTCACATCCCCAGCTTCTTGCCGGAAAGTCTCCGCTGGTTAACGGTTCATGACCGAATGAAAGACGCTCACGACCTGGTGATGAAGATGGCTGTGGTCAACCAGAAGCTACAACCCCGGAAAGCCTCAATCACTTTACAGGTGGGGGAGAAGTTGCATGTAAATTTATGTGGGGGACATCGTTTTAGTGACGTTTCAAGTGACCAAAATATTTCAATATTTTGGTCACTTGAAACATCACGACAGTTTGGAGAGAACAATAATGGAGGGGTATATGCCTGGGAAGAGAGGAAGAGGAAGGCCAAAGAGAAGATGGGAGCAGGATGTGGCGGATGATCTCCAGATGGGTGTATTGGACGTGGGACATCTCGCTAATGATGGAGAGGTTTTCCCTAAGGTTGTTATGGGAGCGAGGTTCTGCAAAGGACATGCTACTGAATGATCGTTTTAGTGCACTTGTTTGTTGTGTTGATATATAATGTCCGGTACATGTACCCCGATATAAAAGGAAGAACATTTTGTGCAATAAGGCATTGTCCTTGAAAATTAGACAAAAAGAGTTCTTGCATGTTACATAGAACCAAACTTAACATACGGTTGCGAATCCTGGTCAGTTAGTAAAGTTAGTTAGTTGCATTTCCTTTACAGGAAGTTGCAGTCAACACCAGCATTTTGTTGTTGGTGCTAGTGTGATGTCTTGGCAAGTTAACGTTCAGTAGTTTGCCATTGCTTTCTGAACGACCGGCACACATACCATTTCGTAAAAATCCAACGCAACACGGTCTGCTGCCAAATCGCGCGCAGCTGTGTTTCGAACGCGGGTATATGGGATTATGAACCTCCTTGGTAACCTCTTCGCCACGGGGCCGGCGGTCAATTAGTAAACAGGCGGAAAAAATCCATAGAAGCCTTGGTGATATGGTTTTGTAGAAGAATGCTTAAAAAACAATTGGACAGCCAAAATGAGCAATCTGGAAATTTTGAGGTAAGCAAAGTTGGAAAGACAACTAATCACAAACATCAGAAAGAAGCAGTCATCTTATATATATATATATATATATATATATATATATATATATATATATATATATATATATATATATATATATATATATATATATATATATATATATATATAACACACTATTAGAAAGGTCAATAGAGAAACAGAGGGACATATATTTGTGCTTCATAGATTATACTAAGGCATTTGATAAAGTAAAACATGATGAACTGATTAAAATGTTAGAAGATATCAACACTGATGGAAAAGATTTAAGAATAATAAAGAATATTTACTGGAACCAAGTAGCAGCAATTAAAATGGGAAATAAAGAGGGTAGTTACGAACAGATAAAGCTAGGAGTACGACAAGGGTGTGTCTTGTCACCAGATCTTTTCTCCCTGTATAGCGAAGTAATAATGAGAGAGATCAAAGAGATGCCAGGAATACTAGTTGGAGGTTATAATATAAATAATATACGCTATGCAGATGACACAGTATTGGTGGCGGATAATTCAACAGACCTACAACAATTATTAGACGTTGTAGTAACAGAGAGTTCAAGGAAAGGACTCAACTTGAATATCAAGAAAACAGTAACAATGGTAATATCAAAGAAAATGGTGACACCAAAATGTGACATAGAAATAGAAGGGAAAATCCTTAACCAAGTTGATAATTTTAGATACCTAGGGGCATTTATAACATCAGATGGAAGATGTACAACAGAGATTAGGAGCAGAATAGGGCAGGCAAAAGCCGCATTTCATAAAATGAAGAGTATCTTATGCAATAAGTCACTGTCACTGAATGTAAGAAAGAGAGTGCTGAAATGCTATGTAGAACCAGTTTTGCTGTATGGCAGTGAATCTTGGAATGTAAATGAACAAATTAAGAAGAAATTAGAAGCAACAGAGATGTGGTTCCTGAGACGAATGTTGCGAATTCCTTGGACTGCCAGAGTAACTAACGACGACTGCCTGAAACAGGCTAATGAAACTAGAACATTATATACAACAATAAGACAGAGACAAACAGCTTTCCTCGGTCATGTGATGAGAAGAGAGGCATTGGAGAACATCGTAACAACTGGAAAGATCGAGGGGAAGAGAGGCAGAGGTAGACCAAGAGAAGTGATGCTGGATGGATTGAGACGGTGGCATGGAGGAATATCAGCAGCAGAGTTGATCCAGAAAACCAAAGACCGAGATCTATGGAGAGCCATGAACGCCTACGCCAGCCGGCACGGCACTTGATGATGATGATGATGATATATATATATATATATATATATATATATATATATATATAGTAGGCCTCTTTCAGTCCTGAAGGACTATAGAGTTGTGCCGCTTGGGAGGTGCCTGGCAGCACCACTGGTGACTGTATAGTCCAATGCGAGAGTGACAATTCCTGTCACAGTTTCCACATCTGTAAGACGAGGCAAGTCCCGCAGTAAGTGACTGCGCTTTGAGCCTGTGCCGACTATCCTCAGTTTGTTGGATCAGATTGCGCTCAAAGAGCACCAGTCCGTTTCGTACATCTCTTCTCCAGGAGCATCTGTCTGTTGCAACTCTCTCCCACGTGTCTGGATCTATTCCAGTGGTTTTCATATCTTGTTTACACACATCCCTATATCGCATTTGGGGTCTTCCGGTTGGCCTCTTTCCTGTGGCTAGTTCTCCGTATAGGAGATCTTTGGGAATACGTCCATCCTCCATTCGAGATACGTGGCCCAGCCACCGGAGGCGTCTCTGCTTGAGGAGGGTGTGCACTGTGATAATATATGCTCGTTCGAGCACCTGTTTGTTTGTTATGTGGTCTTTCCATGTTATGCCCAGGATACGTCTCAGACATCTCATGTGGAAGGAATTCAACTTCCTTTCCTGTCTTGAGTACAAGGTCCAGGATTCAGACCCATAGAGTAGTGTGCTAACAACACAAGCTTTGTATACTTGAGCTTTTGTACGCTCTGTTAGTCTATTATTTTCCCAAACTCTTTTAGCTAGCCTGGAAAATGTTGTGGCTGCCTTTCCAATGCGTCTGTCGATTTCTGTCTCTAATGAAAGATTATCTGATATTGTCGACCCCAAATACACAAAATCGTGGACGAACCTTCAATTCGTAATTAGCAATTTTGATTGACGGGGGCGAACCAGAGTCTTGTTCCAACACCTGTGTTTTATTTAGGCTAATGGTGAGCCCAAAGTCTTTGCAGGCGGCTGCAAAACGATCTATGAGCCTTTGGAGATCTTCTGCTGTATGAGTAGTCAGTGCTGCATCATCTGCAAAAAGTAGTTCTCTTACACATCTTGATCTTATTTTGGTCTTTGCCTTGAGTCTTGATGGGTTAAAAAGTTTGCCATCAGATCTTGTGTGGAGGTATATGCCTTCAGTGGCAGTCCCAAATGCCTGTCTTAAGAGAACAGCGAAGAAGATACCAAAGAGTGTAGGAGCAAGCACGCAGCCCTGCTTTACTCCGCTGCTGATGCTGAATGACTGAGATGTTGAGCCGTCAAATAAAATGGTCCCCTGCATGTTTTCGTGGAATGATTTCACGAGACTAAGAAGGGTGGGTGGACATCCAACCTTTTCAAGGACCTTAAAAAGGCCGCTTCTGCTCACGAGGTCAAATGCCTTTGTGAGGTCGATGAAGGCAATATATAATGGCTTCCTCTGTTCTCTGCACTTCTCTTGGAGCTGCCGGAGTGAGAAAATCATATCGATAATGGACCTGTTGGGTCTAAATCCGCACTGCGTTTCGGGGTAGATTCTTTCAGCAAGAATGTGTAATCTTTTAAGGATTACTCTGGCAAATATCTTGCCTGTAATGCTGAGTAGGGAAATGCCGCGATAGTTGTTGTAGTCGCTTCTGTCGCCTTTGTTTTTATAAAGGGTAACAATGTTCGCGTCTTTCATATCTTGTGGTGTTGATTTTTCTCTCCAGCAGAGCTGAAATATTGCATACAGTTCTGGGATGATTGTTTCTTTGCTACATTTTAAAATTTCAGGTGGAATACTATCTTTTCCAGGTGCCTTGCCGGATTTGAGAGAGTCTAGTGCTTCGCTGATTTCTGTGAGGCAAGGTTCGTTATCCAGGGCATGCATGGCAGACTGTTGATCGATGGCTTCCATAGCTTCTTCGCTGACAGTGTTATCCACTGAGTATAGCTCTGAGTAGTGTTATACCCAGCGATCCATTTGTTTCGCTCGATCTTTTATGATTACCCCCTCAGTTGATCGTAAAGGGGCCATCTTATTTTTTGATGGACCGACAACTTGCTTGATGCCCTCGTACATTCCTCCAGTGTCTGCACAAGTTTGAATTTGAGCAGAGAGCTGTAGCCAGTACCTGTTCGCACATCTTCTTGCCATCTGTTGTACTCTATTTCTGGCCGTTCGCAATGCCTGCAGTGTTGTCTCTGAAGGTGATGTATTATACATTGAGAATGCATGTCTCTTTATCTCCAGGACTGGGAGCATCTCTTCAGAGTGTGCTTCAAACCAGTCTGTTGACTTAGTTTGCTTCTTGCCAAATGTTGATAGTGCTATATTGTAGATGGTGTCACGAAAATGACTCCATCTCTCAGTGGAATTTCCGTTTGTAGGGCCAGGCAGAGTATCCGCTAGAGCCTGCATGAATTTGTTGACCTTCTCTTTATTTTGGGTGCCGCAGGTGTCAATGCGTGGTCTTCCTTCTGTTCGGCTTCTGTAGATTCTCTTGGGCTTTATCTTCACCTTGCTGGAGACGAGTGAATGGTCGGTGTCGCAGTCAGCACTATGATAGCTGCGAGTCAGCTGTACATTTCGGAGGTTGCTGCGTTTAGTGAGCACCAGGTCGAGTTGGTGCCAGTTCTTTGATCTGGGGTGCCTCTATGACACCTTGTGTTGAGGTTTTGTGTCAAAGAATGTGTTGGTCACTCACAGATTATGGTGGCTGCAGAATTCCAAGAGACGTTGTCCATTGTCATTGATCTTCCCAACGCCAAACTGTCCTAGACATGAAGGCCAAGATTTGTGGTCGGAGCCAACCCTGGCATTGAAATCCCCCAGGATAAAAAGATGTTGTTTCTCTGGTGTTTCACTGACTTCTTTGTTAAGGTCGTCATAGAACTTGTCTTTAGATTCTGATGCTGCAGTTAGTGTTGGGGCGTAAACGCTTATAATACTAACTGGGCCTGCCTCTGTCTGGAGTTGGAGCTTCAGTATTCTTTCAGTGCCATCACTTGGTGGTATGATGGAATTAAGCAGCTTGTTTCTGATAGCGAAGCCAACTCCATGCTACCTGGTCTTTCCGCATGGCTTGCCATGCCAGTAGAAAGTGAAGTCCCTCTCCTTGATGCTTCCAGATTCTTGGAGTCTGGTCTCTTGCAGGGCGACAATGTCTATCCCCAGTCTTAGTAGTTCGTTGTTTATCACGGCAGGTTTGCGGGCATTCACAATCTCGTTTAGATAGTCTGAGATGCCAGGGGTCATGGTTCTTACGTTCCATGTTCCTAGCCTTAGGGCCGATTGTTTTGTTTTTTTCTTGTTGCTAGGTGTATAGATTGCGGTCCATGTGTCAGGATTTTCTCCCTAAGCTCCACACACCCTCAGGAGCAGATGTACCGTGGCGAGACAACACCTTATTGACTTGGGGCTGCCCAGCTTAGGCGCTTTGGCGGGCGGTAGCTGTCTAGTGAGATACGATGATCTCTCCCACCGTCGGAAGTAGCCCCAGGCGCCTTGCTCTACGCCAATCGAGCATTAAGACTTATAACCGCAAGGCAGCGGAGGTTTGAAATTTAGAGTTCCTTCTCTTAGAAGAGATACCAACCAAGGCTGACGAGCCTCCTCTGCCCGGGAATCAATCAGGAGGGAAGTCTACCATTCTTCCTTCCTGGCAGTGACCATACGGATCGGATGACCGTCGCCATTGTCTCTACTGAGAGATCCTCTGCCCACCGTCACCGACTTGAAACCATAACTAACAACTATCTGTCAGCTGCTCCCAAGTCCAATCCACCACCTGCTCCCATGGCTTCACGTTACCCTGTTGGAGGGGGGGGGGGGCTAAACGGGTACTCCACCTTGCCCAAGGGTGTCCCGTAGGCTAGCGGAGGGAAGGAGGCACCTTACTTCTCCTTTGATAGGGTGTACCCCTACCCCGCTACCCAAATATATATATGTATATATATATATATATATATATATGGGGGGGGGGGGGCATAGTATGAGAAGACAAAATCTGGAACATGTGACAACCGGAAAGATTTGTGGAACGAGAGATTGAGGAAGACAGTGTGAGAAAACTCTTGACAGTCTTCTGTCATGGGACGAAAGGAAGTCAACACACGAATTGATCCATGCCGTCGGAGATCACAATTTTCGGAGAAGCATGTTCGCCCACGCCAGCCGGCGAGGCACTGGATAATGAAAGTACCGATTGATATTACCATTTAGTGAATCTTGGAATGCAAATGAACAAATTAGAAAGACCTTGGAAGCAACGGAGTTGTGGTTCCTGAGATGAATGTCGCGAATTCATTGGACTGCCAGAGTAACTAACAACGATTATCTAGAAGAGGCTATTGAAACTAGAACACTATGTACAACAATAAGAAAGAGACAAATGACTTTCTTTGGTCACGTGATAAGAAGAGAAGCATTGGAGAACATTGTGATAACTGGAAAAATCAAGGTGAAGAGAGGCAGATGAAGGCCAAGAGAAATGATGCTGCATGGACTGAGACGGTGGCATGGCAGGAATATCATCGGCAGAGTTGATCCAGAACACCAAGGACCGCGATCTGTGGAGAGACATGAACGCCTACGCCAGCCGGCAGGGCACTTGATGGTGATGATAAACATATAACATCTCGTCTTTGTCCTCTTGTACTTTTCGGTGTCAAGGTGAAGTATAAACAACGGAAGCGTGTCCTTGTATGGACTTTATTTCAGTCCAATTATGCTTCATTCTTCTACTTCAATATAAAATAACATAAAGTAAAGCAACGTTACAGAACACAATAACGGAAAGCATAGGACGCTGCGGCGTCTAACCTTCATCAACAGACAAACACATACACAAAACACACAATCTTAACACGGGTAAGACAGTACAATGTCTGCAATAAGGCACAAGAGCGGGACGAGAAGAATGGGAAGTTGAAAAATTAGAACGTTAATGCAATTGGGAAAAAATGTGTTATTTATCTGAGAATCTAAGGCTGTGATTATATTGCCATTATTCTCTTAGCATTCTTATGCCTTAATGTAGCTACTGTGGTGTCTTTCCAGAGTATATGTGTTGTGTTTATGTGTATGTATCTGTTTTCAGATGAAGGCTATTTGCCGCAACGTCCTATGTTGTTAGTAATTATGTTCTGTAAAGCTGCACTTTTACGACGAAATAGAAATCGTGATGGCTCAGATTGGATCACAAGAAATAAAAATAATACTTGGTGATTTTAATGCAAAAGTAGGAAAGGGGAAAATGGAGGATGTAGTGGGGAATTATGGTTTAGGTACAAGAAATGAAAGAGGGGAAAAGCTAATAGAATGGGCAAATATCAATTATATTATAATTGGAAACACATGGTTTAAACACCATAGAAGACGACTGTACACATGGAAGAGCCCTGATAAGAAAATACGCAACCAAATTGACTACATACTAATTAATAAAAGATATAGAAATGCTTTAATTAATGTAAAGACAATGCCTGATGCTGACTGTAATAGTGATCATGTACCACTATGTGGACAAATAAAAGTAAGATTAAAGAGAGGGGAAAAAATGGTTAAGAACATGAGACTTAATAAAGAGGTTCTGAAAATAGATAAAGAACTGCAAGAACAATACAGAGTGACTGTGAAAAATAGGTACAATGCGATAGCTAAAATACAGAGTATCAATGAACAATGGGAAATGTTAAGGGACTCCATTCATCAAATTAGCAAAGAAATATTACCGGAGAGAGGCAAAATAGCTAAGAAAAAATGGATGAATGAAGAAATCTTAAAAATGATGGACAAAAGAAAACTTGACAAACAAGAATACGCTAAGATAAATAAAGAAATAAAAGATAAATGTGGGAAGGCTAAAGAAAGTTGGTTAAACGAGCAATGCAAAAAAATTGAATTAAATTCCATTAATGATACAAAAAATATGTACAGACAAATCAGTGAGCTTACAGGAAGAAAAATAAGAATAAATACAGGGTGCTTGAAATCAAAAACAGGAAAGATATTATTAGAGGAAGGTGCTATAATGAAGAGGTGGAATGAGTATATAAGAGAATTATATGACGGAGAAAGGGACGAATTAACAGAAGATAGTAACTTAGAAGGTCCACCTATTCTGAAAGAAGAAGTCGCTGACGCTATGAAACGTATGAAGAAAGGAAAACCAGCTGGGCCAGATGAAATCACAATAGAAGAATTAGAAGTGTTGGGAGAATTTGGAGTAGATATATTAACCAAACTGTTGAATAATATTTACAGTAGTGGATATTTACCCAGTGATATGCTGAAATCTGTATTTATAGCTATACCAAAAAGACCAGGAGCAATTGATTGTGAAGATTTTCGTACAATTAACCTCATAAACCATATCACTAAGCTTCTACTCAGAATCATAATGAGAAGAAACAAAAAGAAAATAAAAATGGAAATTAGTGAAGAACAGTAAGGATTTGTGGAAAGAAAGGGCACAAACAATGCAATTTATACATTACGGACACTAATAGAAAGGTCAATAGAGAAACAGAGAGACATATATTTGTGCTTCATAGATTATACTAAGGCATTTGATAAAGTAAAACATGATGAACTGATTAAAATGTTGGAAGATATCAACATTGATGGAAAAGATTTAAGAATAATAAAGAATGTTTACTGGAACCAAGTAGCAGCAATTAAAATGGGAAATAAAGAGGGTAGTTACGAACAGATAAAGCTAGGAGTACGACAGGGGTGTGTTTTGTCACCAGATCTTTTCTCCCTGTATAGCGAAGTAATAATGAGAGAGATCAAAGAGATGCCAGGAATACTAGTTGGAGGTTATAATATAAATAATATACGCTATGCAGATGACACAGTATTGGTGGCGGATAATTCAACAGACCTACAGCAATTATTAGACGTTGTAGTAACAGAGAGTGCAAGGAAAGGACTCTCCTTGAATATCAAGAAAACAGTAACAATGGTAATATCAAAGAAAATGGTGACACCAAAATGTGACATAGAAATAGAAGGAAAAATCCTTAACCAAGTGGATAATTTTAGATATCTAGGGGCATTTATAACATCAGATGGAAGGTGCACAACAGAGATTAGGAGCAGAAAGGGCAGGCAAAAGCCGCATTTCAGAAAATGAAGAGTATCTTGTGCGATAAGTCACTGTCAGGGTCTTAAACTTGGCTCGCTAACCTAACACATGTGAGACAGTACAAGTACAACGTGATTTGACTTAAGACTCAACGACACAACGTTCAATGGATTTATTTACAGATCATATACAGTACGATGATCACTACACGATATACTTGATACTTCAGTACACTTACATACACAATACAGCTCACAGTCTATCTCTCAAGATGTCCAGACACTCGACTTTCAGGCACAGAAACCACACAGCGCCTTTCTCTCATCATGCGTCCGGTCCAGTCCACGTCCCAGAGCTGTCTGCCTATAGCTCGCAATGCGCCTCCCCACCTGAGGTGGCTTCACGAGGCATGCGTGCGTCCTTGCCTGACCGCTGGCCGTCTCGTCAGCCAGCAACCTTGCAGGCAGGTAACTACTACTCGCCTGGCGGCGTAACGAAGTTACTGCATCCCTACTGGGGACTAAATCACCTGGCGGGCGTAACGATGTCCCTGCATCACTGCACTATTCTAGACTCTGACATGCTCCCCTGGGCAACTCCATGAAAGATGTCATCTTTCATGCATAATATATGTACATACTGGGTTAATATTTTAACCTTGTCAGAGTCGACCCTTCCGCTGTTATATACATTGGTATCAGAATACATAGAAATACACATCTTGACATATAAATATATAAGAAATGGAAGTTGTATTCAACGACATGTGGTGTTCAACCTTTAACACTTGTCAGGTTTCATCCTCTCGATGGCTGATTACCTCAATTGCATTATTGACTCAGTCAGATCGGTAGTACCAGCTTCACGCATCTACCTCGCAGCCTTTCAAAAAAAAGTAATAATATGGTTTCTGAAACAAAAACCACTGGCTAGACCGAAATACGGCTTTTACATAAGTCGCATTAAACTCTCAAACCCTGACCTTATTTGGCCAGGAGCTCTTGTGTTGGTCTGCAATGTCGGTAACACTCTACCATGTCCAGTAGATGGCTTCCTGGTGTGTTAACAATCTGGCAACAACATGGCTATTTATATACAACACATTACCGTATACATTTCACATTATGGCCCTTTGTGTAATGATGTAATAACAATTAAATGAAAGGGGAATAACTTAAAAATTTATGAAATATAATATTTTACAATAATTATTCTATTTCTTAGCGTCATCGCTTGATGTTTCTTCATACTAACGAGAAAAAGTCGGTAGTATGAATAAATTAATCAAGATATGATTCTAAGATTACACTACATAAATATATAAACACACAATTCGTGTATTCCACTTTGTTGATTCCTAAAGATTTTAGAATCGTCATAGCTTTTTAAACTTTTATTTGTCGTTTGCTAATTTTGCTCTAAATTCCTAACTAATCCGGAAGTACACACGAACGCTAAACAGCTGATGTTGAAACTTGTAGAACACACTTGTTCCGGTCTTATGTAGTTACGGAAAGTACAATGTTCTAATAGTTCATGTGTTGGATGTTTCACTGTAATAACCTTCTGGATTTCGATTGACTGCAGTGGTGTAGCTGTCAATGTTTAGGTCACACTTTCACACACGGATTTAAAATGTCACTGGAAAGTTCCACACGCAGATGCCACTGTCACATTGGATAGTTCGCTTACAGTAAGTTTTGAGCGAATGTGGCAATGTTCTTGTTTCGCAATATATACAATTAATAAAGTTCGCTTTCTACCACACACTACACAATTATACACGACAATCACTACCTTAATTAATAAAATAAGAACACTATATATATTGGGAGTAAACCCTATCACATCGTAGACATTACACAGCTTTTGTGAATGGAAAACTTATTCACTGATGAATGGCTGTGTTGATCTGAGTGTATTTTACACACTGCACTCAGAAATTGGTGCTTACTGGGTCGGTCGGACAACGGGACAAAAGATCGGCAATTGTGTTTGTTCTGCCTGGGATATGTCGAACCTCGAAGCTGTAATCTTGGAGCTTAAGAGACCAGCGCGCTACCATTTGGTTTGAAGGTACACCTGAATTTATAAATCGCAACGGGCTGCTGTCAGACTCCACAATGAAATGGCGTCCTAGAAGGAATCTGGACAATTTAGTAATACCCACCACTAAAGCTAGGGCTTCCAATTGAGGTATTGACCAAGCCCGTTCTCTGGGTTTCAGTTTCCTGGATACGAAGTACACAGGGTGGAGGATGTTATTATGCTCTTGCAACAAGACTGCTCCAATCGCCACGGAGCTCGCGTCTGTCCGCAATCTGAAAGGTAAATGAAGATTGGGCAATTTCAGGATAAGATTATTTAAGCTATTATCAGAAAAACAAGCTAATACTCTTTGGAATGCAAATTTTAGGCATTCATTGCTTACAATTTTCTCCGGTTTATCTTTTGTTAGTAAGTTAGTAAATACTTCGGTCAGTTCAGAAAAATCAGGAATGAACTGCCGGTAATAATTTATAAGTCCCAACAAACTTCTGACTTGCTTTTTCGTAGTCGGAAGTGAGAGTTTTAGTATCTTGGACACAATGTTATCGTCTGTCGTGACAAAGCCATTGGATATTTTGTACCCCAAGAAGGATATTTCCTGGTAGGCTATGTCTACTTTTGCAGGCTTTACCGTCAGTCCGTGCTGTCTAATGCGTTCAAATGTCTGTTCTAATGTCTTTATGTGGTCTGTCATCGTCTCTGTGTGAACACAGATGTCGTCAATATAGCAAATTATGTTTGGTATATCTACTAGTAGAAGTCGTGTCATACGTACGAATGTGGCTGGGGCATTGACAAGCCCAAATGGAAGTTTGCACCATTCGTACAGTCCCCAAGGTGTGGCAAATGCTGTCAGATGTCTGCTCTGTTCGTCTACTGCTATTTGCCAATATCCTTTAGTCATGTCTACCTTTGTAAAGAACCTAGCGTCTGTCAGTTCTGTCAGTAGATCGCCAGAGTTTGCCATCGGCTCCAGATCTAGAAGAGTTATCTTATTGAGCTTTCTATAGTCGACACAGAGTCTTATCGTGTTGTCCTTTTTGCGTACAATGACCATTGGAGATGAGAAGTCTGATTGGGATCGTCTTATGATGTTGTTTTTCTCTAAGTTAATGATCTCCTGATGTAAGTGTTCTTTGTAATGTAATGGAATGGTGTATGGTCTGCATTTTATGGGTGTGTTTGACGTCAGTGTGATGTGACGCTGTACTAATTCTGTTTGTCCTGGGTTGTTGGAGAAGATGGTGTTGTACTGTTGTATTAGATGTTTGCAACTGTCTGTTTCTGCTTGAGTTAACGTTGGGTTGATTTTAATTTCCTTCAAGCAGTTTGTCGTGTCTAATGCAGGTGTTGGAATTTCGTCACTAGCCTCGTCATCTTCATGATCTATTATCACTGTACAAGCTGTTGTATCGTCTTGTTCGTTGTCTCTGTTGTAGTATGGTCTTAGCATATTTATGTGGAATATTTTGTGTTTGTCTTTTATTTGGATCTCGTAGTCTACAGGTGAAATCTGTCTCGTCACTTTAAAAGGTCCCTGCCAAGAATCAGTCAATAAGTGTCGGTCACTAGGTAATAGAAGAAGAACGTCCTGTCCAGGTGTCAACGTTATTGTCCTGTTACCTTTGTCAGCATATTGTCTATAAGTAGCACCAGATAATTTTAGTGCATTCTTTGCAATTATACAAGATTTGATGATTCTTTCACGCAATGATGTAACGTATACGTATGATGATATGGGTTTAAGTACTGGAGTGGAGTCAGTTAACATTTGATGATAAATAGTCAATGGGCCACGTGGTTTGGCACCATAGATAAGTTCAAAAGGAGAGAAACCTGTACTAGAATGTAGTACTTCGCGATAAGCAAAAAGAATAGCTGGTAGATATACGTCCCAGTTATTGGGGTGCTCTTGCGTGACTTTTGCAAGCATGTGCTTTAAATCGCCGTTAAATGTTTCTACAATTCCACTAGAATGAGGATGGTACGGGGAATTGAAACATTGCTTCACTCCCAACATTTTGGTGAAAGCTTGGGTAGATGCGGCGATAAACTGAGTGCCCCTATCAGATTGTATAGTGTCTGGAAATCCTATCCGAGAAAAAATATGGAAGAAAACTTCCATTATATCATTGGCAGTTATGTTCTTTAGCGGAATAGCTTCCGGCCAGCGGCTACATTGATCAATGCCGGTTAGAATATATTTATTCCCTCTAGTTGTTGTATGATTGAGAGGGCCCACTATGTCGACAGATAATTTCTCAAAAGGTCGACTGGCTAAGTCAGTAACTTGTAACTTTGCCTGTGGGTGTTTACCTTTTTTTACCAGTTTTTGGCAGATGTCACAACTTCTGCAATATTGTTTAATGTCATTGCAAAATTTGGGCCAATGAAACTGTGTTAATAATCTTGATCTGGTCTTAGCGTATGCCATATGCCCTGCAAGAGGTATATCATGGGCAAGATGTAAGGCTTGCTTACGATAATTAGTTGGCAAAACAGTTTGCTCTGTTGTGTTGTCACCTCTGGTATACTACCTAGTGAGGATATCATTTTTCACAGCAAAATGCCATTTTGCATTCTTGGTTACCTTTGGCTTTCGGCCGATCAGATTAAAATATTTTGACAATGAAGGGTCAGCCTTTTGAGCTGTTATAAACGTCTCCTTCATGGTGTTAGTAGGTAGTGATACTGGGCTAAGCATATGTATAGCCTCAGTTTGATTACTTTCATCTTGCACTCTAGCAGTAGATCTGGTTACTGCGTTCACACATTCAATGATATCAGATGGTGATGAAACACTGTTATCAATGATGTCATGAGATCTTAGTGCTACATTAGCTACCATACATTCATTAGGTGGTGTAACATTATCAATGATGACATTTGATGGTGATGTTATGCTATCATCAATACAAAGAGATGTTATGTCTGAGGTTTATCATTCACCTCTGGTAAATTCCCAATTATTATATCACAAACTGGGTTTTTTAATGCAGCGCACTTTACTTTCCCAGTGAGGAAAGGTGTTTCAATATATGCCCATGCTAGTGGGTATTTTTCAATATTGCCTGAGAATGTTCTGCATGTTACGTGCCTGCCTGTATAGTCTGTAGGCATTATGAACGTTCTCTTCAGACCAATAAGTGAGCTTCCCGTGTCTCGAAGCACTGTAGCGGACTTGCCATTCACATATCCGTGATGGACGTTTATCCTGCCTTTAGAATCTACTACCAAATTAGCTTCTTCATTGGCAATAGGAATGGAGTGGCCGCATGTTAAAATGCCATCTTCATAAAAGGTGTTACAAACAGTACATTTATTTGCGTTAAACATGTCAAAAGCCTGTGCTGAGTTCACAGGATGTTTCTCTGGTTGTTCTTCATCTGACGATGAACTGTCAAACAAGGCGGCATTTGCTTTGTTGGTCATTTGCCTACCTTTACAATCATGGCGATAATGTCCGTTCGCCTTACAGAGGAAACATTTACGAAAATTTCTGAAGGATCTACGCTCCTTATCTTGTCTGTTTACCATGTTTTGTAGATAAGTATGATATCCTGGGTTCTTATCGCACATCTCACCTTGATGGTGTGAAAGTTTACAATAATTACAGTGATTATACTTCTCAGATGTAGGTCTATGAGGTTTCTGCCTACTATAGGGTTTGTCATAGTTAGCCGCTGCTACAAAATTTATGTCAGTAGCTTCACTGGCAAAACAATGTTTGTTGGCTGTGTAATACGCCGAACCACGTCTCTCAATCTCATCTACACTAGTGCATTCATTCTCCTGCAAAAATTTTGAAAATGCTGATGGAATGGATGAAATGACTTTATCTCTAATGATCAGATCTTCTAATCTTTGATAGTTTTTGTCAATTTTAGCTGCTGAAGTCCATTTGGTAAAAATATCTCGGACTAAGCAGAGGTAATCAGAGAATGTTTGAGTCGGTTTTGGGCTCAACTTGCTGAATTGTTCTCTGTAACCTGCCTCTTCTAACATAAAATGTGCCATAATCTTTGCTTTCAGATAATGGTAATCTGTTCTGAGGTCTTTGGGGATGGTCTCAATGACTTTAAGAGGCTCCCCTGATAAACTCCTCATATAAACAATATTCCATTCAGACAGTGGAACCTGGTAATGTTCCATTAAAGTTTCAAAATTTTGGGTAAAGGCTGCGATGCAGTCACCCGAGGTATAATTACGTACAATACCTTGATATTTCTTGTACTGGTTTTCTTTCTCCAGTCTCTCAGATTTCTTGGACTCTTTGTTAATGGCAGTCTCAGTATCAAGTTGTTTCATCTTTAACTGTAACTCCAGTTCTTCTCTCTTACTCTGAGCTGCTATTTCTGCTTTCTTAAGTTCACTATCTATCTCAGCTTGCTTTGTCTTTGCAGCCAGTTCTAATTCGGCTTGCTTTGTCTTTGCAGCCTTCCACGATCACATTTACATGTACAATCAAGTTTGACAAAAATTCTAAGTTCACAAACTCTAGTTTTAACCGTTAATTACATAAACACGTTCATTTGAAAGCCGGACGAATGCCACCACATCCACACATGTCAGGGTCTTAAACTTGGCTCGCTAACCTAACACATGTGAGACAGTACAAGTACAACGTGATTTGACTTAAGACTCAACGACACAACGTTCAATGGATTTATTTACAGATCATATACAGTACGATGATCACTACAAGATATACTTGATACTTCAGTACACTTACATACACAATACAGCTCACAGTCTATCTCTCAAGATGTCCAGACACTCGACTTTCAGGCACAGAAACCACACAGCGCCTTTCTCTCATCATGCGTCCGGTCCAGTCCACGTCCCAGAGCTGTCTGCCTATAGCTCGCAATGCGCCTCCCCACCTGAGGTGGCTTCACGAGGCATGCGTGCGTCCTTGCCTGACCGCTGGCCGTCTCGTTAGCCAGCAACCTTGCAGGCAGGTAACTACTACTCGCCTGGCGGCGTAACGAAGTTACGGCATCCCTACTGGGGACTAAGTCGCCTGGCGGGCGTAACGATGTCCCTGCATCACTGCACTATTCTAGACTCTGACATCACTATCACTGAATGTAAGAAAGAGAGTGCTGAAATGCTATGTAGAACCAGTTTTGCTGTATGGCAGTGAATCTTGGAATGTAAATGAACAAAGTAAGAAGAAATTAGAAGCAACAGAGATGTGGTTCCTGAGACGAATGTTGCGAATTCCTTGGTCTGCCAGAGTAACTAACGCTGACTGCCTGAAACAGGCTAATGAAACTAGAACATTATATACAACAATAAGACAGAGACAAACATCTTTCTTCGGTCACGCGATGAGAAGAGAGGCATTGGAGAACATCGTAACAACTGGAAAGATCGAGGGGAAGAGAGGCAGAGGCAGACCAAGAGAAATGATGCTGGACGGATTGAGACGGTGGTATGGAGGAATATCAGCAGCAGAGCTGATCCAGAAAACCAAAGACCGAGATCTATGGAGAGCCATGAACGCCTACGCCAGCCGGCACGGCACTTGATGATGATGATGAAAGCTGCATTACTGTTTGTTATTTTGTATTTGTTTACTTCTTCTTCTTCTTTCGTTCGCCTGAAATATGTTTATAACTGCAATGTTGTCTCTTGTATAAATCTAACAGTCTTTTTTTTAGTTCACTCAGCGGTCCATACAGTTTATCTTCCACTGTTGTCTATCTAGGCCAGAAGGTTCGCCTGGATATGTTGTAGTTTGGGCAATCCTGGAATATGTGCTCTGCTGTCTGCGACGCCAAACCACATGTGCACATGGTTGAGTTACCAATCTTGAATTTTGTATAGATGTGGTTGCAGAAGAATTACTTGTTCTGGTCTGTCCATAACGTGGTAGTCGTCTTGAGTAAGGATTGGTGGCCTTCTGACTGATGTGATCATTCTTTTCTTTTGGTGGTATATAATGGGCACATCAGGTTGTCCTTCTTTTGCTTCTTCCTTAGCCAATCGATCAGCTCTGTCGTTTCCGGGGACTTCACAGTGGGATGATATCCACTGTATGGTAACCTTACGCTGACTGCTAAGTTCAGAAAGTAGTGTCCTTAGAACTGGCAATTTCCCAGACAGGAGCGCCTCTATTACGGATTTTGCATCTGTCAATATCACCACAGGTTGTGTACCATGGCTGGTATTTTGTAATTTCTCTGTGGCTATCTTGATTGCCTCAATTTCAGCATCATAGTTATGGCAGTACTTTCCTGTTGGAACCCTGGTCGTGTTTCTAGTATTATTTGGGTATTCTATGTACACTCTTGCTCCTCCATTTCGAACAGCATTTTGTGCTGACCCATCTGTGTAGACTCGGATCCAGAGATCCTGTGGGTATTCGTCATCAAGGAAGCTGAGATTGGCTGTTCTGCGCTGTACACTGTTCTGTTCATCCTTGTCAAATATTCCTCTCACTTTTGACTGGATTTGTAGCGATATTCTATGTTCATCTTTCCACGGGGTTCGCTCTGGAATAGTTGTCAGGGGGATATCAACTGTGGGAAGATCGATGGTTTCTCTGCAGAGTTCTTTAGCATGGTGGATGAAACTACTTCTTTTCAACCGCCCCATATCTAGGTTTTCAAATCGGTTCTTCATAGGGTGGCCTGGCAAGCTGAGGAACTTTTCTGCTTGTATTTGTTTATTATTTGTTTATTATTTGTTTACATTTCCACAGCTTTACCGCAATTCCACTAATTTTATTCAATCTTGTTCTTCAAACAGAACGAAAAAACCCCTGCCAGCTTGCTAGGTCGGTCAGTCGCAAATTTGGGACAGAAAAATCCGACCAAGGAAGTCGTCCCTCTGGCGTACAATGTTGATTCATTATATTGTGAATGAAAAGGCCAGATTCTCCCTAAACTATGTAAACGAATAGTTACGGAGCTATCGATAATCAGCTATTACGGTCATAAGTCAGGATCTATAAATAAATACGACAGCACAGAACAAATAAGACAACAGAAAAACAAAAATATACAGATATATTTGGTATGGAAATTGGAAGATGTAAAAGTGACTCAATTTGTGTATCTTTGGAAAAAAAAAACACACTTGTGTTTGTTCTTGTGAGTGACAGTTATTTAAGGCGGCTTTTTTATATTTTAATGGCCTGGACTTCCAGGTGGACCCAACCTAAAATGGGTACCTGGAAATGTCTGAGGAAGTAAAGGCGGCCGGTGCAATACCAACCACATCACACTCCTAGTGCAGATCTGTTTAAACACTATGGGTCTAGCACCACATGCCCAATTCGCTTCAGACATGAAGAAGATTCCTTACCAGCTCTAGAAAAAAATCACCCACATCCCTTTACACGGAAGCCCTTTCAGTGACTAGACTACCGAATGCCGATACACAGGATTTAAAGAGTTGAACCTTCACTGTCTTTCAGACGGTTAACAACCAACCATATCCCCAATAGCCGGCACGTTGCTGGAATCGTTAAGTGGCTGCTAGGACAATACCATGAGCGCGGTCAGACGAGGGATGGACGCCTGCACGCGCTGTTCGCTAGGACCCGGAAAGACTGTCTCCTATTCCTCCATGAATTTAGGCGTACACTGTACAAAGGTCCTAACTTCACAGACCCACAGACAGTTTCTTTTAAAGGATATTGATTTTGTTTTCTAGGTGTGAGCCGGAGTGGGACCGATCGCGTTTGTGTAATCATCAGGAGACTACGTTAATAATCTAATGAGCACTGGTTCGACGCCTAAGCTCGTCGTACTCCAAGAGAGGGAAAAACATAACTACCTATTTCTCCGTGCATTCAGGTTAGACAATGAGACTAGTCTGTCACATCCTATACCAATCTGAGGGTGCTAACGTTTCACAAGCCCACATAAGACTCCTGTTACATTACGTGCTTTTTTAAAACATACCACCTGCTACTTCTTTCTATCGCTCTGTTTCTTCTACAGGCTGTGGCGTGGGAAGAGCAGAAGCTTCACGACAGTGACCGACTCTATCACTTACCTTGATCTCTTCAAGGAGTGGCTGACCACACAGACAACGTTGATTTTCTGCTTTCACTGGTAAGCTTTCAGTTGTTTGTTTCATGTTGATTCGTAATCCCGCACATCACGTTCGAAAAACAGCTGCGTGCGATTTGGCAGCAGACCGCTTTGCGTTGGTTGCCATACAATGGTATGAGTGCCAGTCGTTCAGAAAGCAATGTCAAATTAATAAGCATAAACTTGCTAAGAAATAACACACAGCCAAAAAATGCTGGGGTTGACTAGCACGTCCTATAAAGGAAATGCGACTAACTAACCACGAAATAAAACAAGTAACACGATGACTCTAACATAGCGATATATCGTCCTTCTGTAGAAATAGAAGGTCACATTTGGCGGTATATTATCCTTCGACACTGAATCAGTAAAAAACAAAGAAATAAGCAAAAGCTGTATACTAGTCCTTGGATTTAGTCATTTGACCCATGGTAAGTTAAAACAACAACTGTACACTAGTCCCTGGAGTGGATCAATTGACCCATGGTAAATTAACACAAAACTGTATACTAGTCCTTGGACTGGATCACTTGACCCATGGTAAGTTAAAACTGTATACTAGTCCTTGAATTGGATCAGTTGACCCATGGTAAGTTAACACAAAACTGTATACTAGTCCTTGGACTGGATCAGTTGACCCATGGTAAGTTAACACAAAACTGTATACTAGTCCTTGGACTGGATCAATTGACCCAAGGTAAGTTAACACAAAACTGTATACTAGTCCATGGAGTGGATCAATTGACCCATGGTAAGTTAACACAAAACTGTATACTAGCCCTTGGAGTGGACCAATTGACCCATGGTAAGTTAACACAAAACTGTATACTAGTCCTTGGAGTGGATCAATTGACCCATGGTAAGTTAACACAAAACTGTATACTAGTCCTTGGACTGGATCAGTTGACCCATGGTAAGTTAACACAAAACTGTATATTAGTCCTTGGACTGGATCAGTTGACCCATGGTAAGTTAACACAAAACTGTATACTAGTCCTTGGAGTGGATCACTTGACCCATGGTAAGTTAAAACTGTATACTAGTCCTTGAATTGGATCAATTGACCCATGGTAAGTTAACACAAAACTGTATACTAGTCCTTGGACTGGATCAGTTGACCCATGGTAAGTTAACACAAAACTGTATATTAGTCCTTGGACTGGATCAGTTGACCCATGGTAAGTTAACACAAAACTGTATACTAGTCCTTGGAGTGGATCACTTGACCCATGGTAAGTTAAAACTGTATACTAGTCCTTGAATTGGATCAGTTGACCCATGGTAAGTTAACACAAAACTGTATACTAGTCCCTGGAGTGGATCAATTGACCCATGGTAAGTTAACACAAAACTGTATACTAGTCCTTGGAGTGGATCAATTGACCCATGGTAAGTTAACACAAAACTGTATACTAGTCCTTGGACTGGATCAGTTGACCCATGGTAAGTTAACACAAAACTGTATACTAGTCCTTGGACTGGATCAGTTGACCCATGGTAAGTTAACACAAAACTGTATACTAGTCCTTGGACTGGATCAGTTGACCCATGGTAAGTTAACACAAAACTGTATACTAGTCCTTGGACTGGATCAGTTGACCCATGGTAAGTTAACACAAAACTGTATACTAGTCCTTGGAGTGGATCAATTGACCCATGGTAAGTTAACACAAAACTGTATACTAGTCCTTGGAGTGGATCAATTGACCCATGGTAAGTTAACACAAAACTGTATACTAGTCCTTGGAGTGGATCAATTGACCCATAGTAAGTTAACACAAAACTGTACACTAGTCCTTGAATTGGATCAGTTGACCCATGGTAAGTTAACACAAAACTGTATACTAGTCCTTGGATTAAATCAATTGACCCATGGTAAGTTAAAACAACAACTGTACACTAGTCCTTGGATTCAATCAATTGACCCATGGTAAGTTAACACAAAACTGTATACTAGTCCTTGGAGTGGATCACTTGACCCATGGTAAGTTAAAACTGTACACTAGTCCTTGAATTGGATCAGTTGACCCATGGTAAGTTAACACAAAACTGTACACTAGTCCTTGGATTAAATCAATTGACCCATGGTAAGTTAAAACAACAACTGTACACTAGTCCTTGGATTCAATCAATTGACCCATGGCATTCTGTTCTATTGCAGGTTCTGCCTGTCACTGGTGCATTACGGCATGTCTTTCGGTGTGTCCAGCATGGCCGCCAGCCTTCCAGTGAACATCTTTCTCTTGGCAGTTGTTGAGATTCCAGCCAAGCTGGCCACTTTCTACTTTGATCAGAAGTAGGGATTTTTCTTTCATGAACCGCATATACAAGTAATTAAACTAAAGGATAGACATGATTCGAATATAAAGTTAAAATAAATGTCATAGTCAGAATAACAACCAGAAGTAATGGTAGTTAACAAAGAAAATATTTCGTCGCAAAAGCTACGAAAGTTACGAAACAAATACATGAGCCTCGATATCGGACTGACAAATAGATAATATGACCATTAAAAGAACGGAAACATACAAATACCTGGGTACAATCTTCAACTGCTCCAACATCATAAGGGAAGAAATACAAACTAGAATCAACTCTGGAAATAAGATATACTATGCACTACAACATCTACTAAAATCAAAGGCGCTATCTCGTAACACAATATACAAAACACTTATCAGACCAGTTGTGCTGTATGGCTCTGAAACCTGGAGTACAACGAAAGGAGACGAAGCCTTGTTACAAACCTTTGAGAACAAAATTTTAAGACGCATCTTTGGACCCATTAGGGATACACAAAGTGGAGAGTGGAAAAGAAGAAGTAACAAAGACATTTATGATTTGTTTAAGTCCCCGCTAATCACTGGTATCATGAAGACTAATAGACTACAATGGCTGGGGCATATAGAAAGAATGGAAGATAATAGGGAAACAAAACTCGCTTACACTCAGGAAATAAATGACCGTAGACCCCGAGGTAGACCAAGAAGGCGGTGGAGAGATAATATACATACAGACCTACAAGCACTTGGAATCAACGACTGGCAAGAGAAGGTCCACCAGAGAGACGAATGGAGACAGATTGTATTTGCAGCAAAGAACCTCAATGGCTCGGAATGCTGAAGAAGAAGAAAAGCGACATCAAAGTGAATGGAATTAGTCTAAAACAAAGCAACGTATTTAAGTATGTGTGTGCTTTGATAACAGCAAATGGAGCTATATTACGGAAAATGAATGAAGAAAAGCAAAGAAAAATCAGCATTTCAAGTGGTAACGAATGTATTAAGCAATATGTATTTGTCAATCGAGGTGAAAAAGGGAGTTCTAAATAGCCAATCCTGATGTATGGAGGTAAATCATGGACATTTAGCAGACTAGAATGGAATTGTGTGGAAACTGCAGAGATGTGCTTTGACAGAAGAATGACAGAATGGAAGCAGACCGCATTGCATTGGTTCCCATACAATGGTATGAGTGCCGGCCGTTCAGAAAGCAATGGCAAACTACTGAACGTAAACTTGCCCAGGAATCAAGAACAGCCGAAAAATGCTGGAGTTGACTGCTACGTCCTGTAGAGGATATGCGACTTACTTACCGTTAACAACCATAAAGATTATCATCATCATTATTATCATATGTCCTGCCGACAGGCACATTGACATAGATCTGGAACATTTCTATTGAACTCATTCCTCCACGCCATCATTTCATTCCAACCAGCATCGTTTTACCTGTCTACCTCCGCTTCTTCTACCACTGATCTTTCGCGCCGTCGCGATGTTTTCCAACGTCTCTCTTTTCATTTCAAAGAACACTGTCTGTCTCTTCTAATCATCAAGATTATTATGTGGTTGCCAGCTAGCGTAGGCTTTCATGGCTCTCCAAAGATCTGGGTCTTTGGTGTTCTGGATCAACTCTGGTGATGATATTCCTCCATGCCACCGTCTCAATTCTCCCAGTGTTATTTCTCTTGGTCTGCCTCTGCTTCTCTTCCCCTTGATCTTTCCAGTTGTCAAGATGTTCTCCAATGCCTCTCTTCTCATCACATTACCAAAGAAAGCGGTTTGTCTCATTCTTATTATTGAAAATACAGTTCTAGTTTCATTAGCCTCTTTCGGGCAGTCGTTGTTAGTTACTCTGGCAGTCCAAGGAATTCGTAACATTCGTCTGAGGAACTACATCTCTGGTGACCTCAAATTCTTCCTAATTTGCTCATTAACATTCCAAAATTCACTGCCATACAGCAAGACATTTTCTATATAGCATTTCAGCTCTCTCTTACATTCATTGAGAGTGACTTATTGCATAAGATACCTGTCATTTTCTGAAATACAGTTTTGTTGCCCTATTCTGTTCTAAATCTTTGTTGTGCATCTTCCACTTGATGTTATAAGTTCCCCAAAGGTATTTAAAAGGCATTTATCCTAGTGCGAGGAAATGCAACCTAAAGACTAAATGTCATGGCAGGGCAGACCAGGCCCTAAGCCTTGGTTGGCAACTGCTCTAGGATGGAAGCTCCGATAGGCGGACAGTTAGAGTATTGCTTTGCTGATCTGACAGCTTTTGCAGCTTGTCTAGTTCCAGATGTATTGCTGTTACCTTTCCTCTGGAGTAAACTAGACAGGCTGAGAGAGGGATCGGGCTGCATGGGCAACACATGGTCTCTAAACTCAGCCCAGGCTTTGTGTTGTGGAGAAATATAACTCCATTTTACAAACTATCGTCTGTCAAGACGGCACGGTGTAAGTCATCGTCAGGCATTTAAAATCATCCACTTGGGTAAGAATGTTCCATTCTATTTCCATGTCTTCTTCTAATAGTTGTATATAATGTTCTACTTTCATTATCCTTTCCCGTGTACTCATTATAATGATCATTAATCATAATGTGTGCTGCTCTTATTAATGCCCATAGAATCGGCCGGAGATGGACATCGATAATTGCTGTAACATTTTCCTGCGTTCCAATCTTTGCCTGCGTCATTGTCCAGATTTACGGTAAGTCTGAGTGACAGGCCAGGTTCCATATACAAGTTCTCTTAAGTATGACACACGTGTCGCATGAAACAGTACGCTACATTTATATTTATCAAATGTAACAGATTAAATGCGAGAGCTATTAGGAAAGTTGAATCATTAAATACGAGCGCCATTGTAAAGCCGGTCTCCCTGGCCAAGGTGTTAGCGGCCGTTGATCGTAATCCCGTATATCCACGTGGGGAAAACAGCTGTGCGAGATTCGGCAGCGGATCGCGCCGCGCTGGTAACTTAGGGATATGTGAGCCGGTCGTTCAGAAAGCTATGGCAAACTACTGAACATAAAACTTGCCTAGTATATCAACAGCAGCTGAAAAATGCTGTTGTTGACTGCAACGTCCTGTAAGGGATATGCAACATTTTAAAAAAATTGTAAAGTTATAATACTTGAAAGTTTAGAGTTATTGCAAAGTTAAAACATTAAATGCGGGAGCTATTGTAAAGTCGAAACACTTAAATACGAGAGCTACTGTAATGCTAAATCATTTAATACGAGAGCTATTGTAAAGTTAAAATACTTAAATACGAGAGCTATTGTAAAGTTAAAATACTTAAATACGAGAGCTATTGTAAAGTTAAAGCATTAAATACGAGAGCTATTGTAACGTTGAAGCCCCGTGGCGAAGGTGTTATGGACGCAGCACGAAACACAGATGCGGGAAATTTAGCAGCAGATCGCCTTGCGTTGTTTTTTTAATGAAATGGTATGGGTGTCGGTCGTTCAGAAAGCAATGGCAAACTACTGAACATAAACTTGCCCAGGAATCATGAACAGCCAAAAAATGTTGGGGTTGACTGCTACGTCCTGTAAAGAATATGCGACTGATATATTCATCTGTTTATTTCTGCTGTCTGACACTATCACCTGACTGATATATTCGCCTGCTTACTTCTGCTACGTGGTACTATCATCTCCACTCATACCTGCGATCAGCAAAGATGTTTTACATTTCCAGGACCGGAGACATCAAGAGCAGCAATAATTACTGCCTTGTACGTGCTGGCTAGGCTCGGCACTGCAGCTGCCTGGGCGGTAGCGGAAACCTGGTGTTCAGAGTTTTATCCTACAGTAACCAGGTCAGTTGTTGATGTGGACAGTATCATGCAGACTTAATAATTCCTTCATTCTTAGTTAATCTCTCTCTCTCTCTCTCTCTCTCTCTCTCTCTCTCTCTCTCTCTCTCTCTCTCTCTCTCTCTCTCTCTCACTTCTCTCTCTCTCTCGTATCAGGTTTCCTGAATAGTTTGGGTGACTTGTTATCGATAACGCTCCACAGAGAGGCTTAAGATCTGAATGCTGCGCGTCACGGTCAGAAATACGCGCCAAAAAGCACACTTGCAGAACGTGTATATTGGCAAATTATGCTTTATAATTTAAAAAATTGCTGATATTATTCGAGCGCCGGTGGTGTAGTGGCATTACACGATCGGGTAGTAACACGGGGGTGGAATCTCCACCGGTGCCTATTTTTTTTTTTTTTTTTTTTTAAATTGTTATGTTATGTTGATTGGTGTATCAAAAGTATCATGTATAACTTTAATGGTAATAATAATAAAAAGAAGAAGAATAAGAAGAAATATTCGATATAGCCCTCTTATTTCCTGAATTTTATAGTTGCGATCATTTTAGGATGCATCAGAACATTTTGAGAGGAGAGGATGGGTCAGAATGCCAGAGGAAAAGTCAGACTCGCGTAGATTTATAAATACATTAGATCGTGAGTGCAGGAACTGGCCCGCAGGCTGCACTTAATGGAAGGTGCAACAGTTGATTAATGATAATTCTCTCTCTCTCTCTCTATTCCACCCCCCTCCCCCAAAGCCGTTTCTGGGGGAAAAGGTGGAAACATGTTTAAAATGAGAGAGAATCGACTTAATTGCACCGGATGTGATCCCATATGGCTCGGTCTCTTTGCGAAGGGCGTCCTGCCGAAAGTGTCATACAAAGTACGAACTCCGAAGCCCCAGCGACGACCCCCGTCTTTTCACTCGTGAACCGATGATGTACTCCGGAATCGAACCCACAACCTTCGGAGCGTGAGGCAGAAGGCGTAACCACGTTTCTGCGGAGACTCCCATAGCTGTTTGAAAACTTCATGACAACTCGACAGTTTGATGGGAAAAGAGCAAGGGGAAGACCTTGTTAAAGAATTAGAAGAAGCAATGGCTAAAAAGCTTGCCTGCCGTTGGGTTGATAATATATTCGAATCCTCCTCTAGGTGGATGTTTGTAAATTGAACTTGGCTCTCAGGTCGTTAGTTAGTTGCATATCCTTTACACGACGTCGCAGTCAACCCCCAGTATATTTAACTGTTTGTGATTTTTTTGTCAAGTTTACGTTCAGTAGTTTGTCTTCGCTTACTGAACGACCTGAACTTATTGTATGAAAAGCAGCGCAATACGGTCTGTCCCGAATCTACCGCAGCTGTGTTTCGAACGCGGTATGCGGAATTGCGAATTGCGTTCGTAAGCCCCTTGCCACCACGTCGACTTACACAGCATCAACTGGGTACCAGGAGATTTCTGTGGAAGGTAAGGCTACCGGTGTGGTAATGATCACATAGCCTATCGAGTGCCGATGTAGTATAAACTCTGGGGTAGCACCGTATACCCTAGGAATCCGCGGTAATGAGGTGGGTAACACGTTTGCCTACAGAGGCCGGATGGTCAAGTGTTCGAGTCCTCATCGAGGCAGACTGTTTAAAATTGATTGGGCTACCAGTTTAATTCAGCAAATGTTGGGTGTCAGGAATATTTCATGGGAAGTAAAAAACGCTAGGTGTGACTTTGAGCACATCAGCCCATCGGGTGCAGAATTGTATGCATTACATTTTGGCCTAGCACGGCATATACAATACGACTTCACGGCGTGAAAAAAAATTGTCTTTTACAGTGTCTTTTTTTTATAGTGTTCAATCTTTCATAGTTATTATTTATTTTGGTGTTTCTATTGATACCTCATTGCAGCAAAATTTCATTGTGGATACGGCACCTGACTGATTGATTGAATGATTGATACATCTGTCCTAGGTTGTTTTGTTGCGTGAACTGCATTTCGGAAATAAAATGGCGTGGCTGGCTAGAAAACTATCTAGAAACGGACCACCAACATCCAGAAACATCGAGACTTGGTAGGTTAACATTTGATTTGGAAAGTGACTACGACTTCCATCAAGGATGAATGTTGCGTGGAGGACTTTTGTGGTGACATTCTGGTGGCGGCAATATGCACAGTGTGCCTGAGCGGGCTGTTGTTTGTCGAGACTCCTGTCTTTTCCACTTTTTACATGGAGCAGTGAGGAACATTTTATGTGATATTCACTGGCATAATGGGGACGACCCGTTGCTGTGATGTTGGAACCGCGACTGAACTGAACTGAACTGAACAGATGATTGATACCCTGATTTATGTGTCCTTTATCACTATAGCACTATAACCGGTTCTGTGGCAAAGGCGTTACAGATGCAGTACGTAAACCCGCTTACCGCGTTAAAAACACAGCTGCGGGAGATTTGAAAGCAAACCGCCTTGCTTTGGTTTCCCATACAAAGGTATGAATGCCGGTCGTTCAAAAAGCAATGGCAAACTACTGAACGTAAGCTTGCCTAGGAATCACAAATAGCCAACAAATGCTAGAGATGACTGCTACGTACTGTAAATGATATGCAAGTAACTTTTCCCACAAGATTCTGTCATGACTATCTAGCAGTATATGTCAAACAATTACGTGATCTACAGGTGCCTTGGCTTTGGGTTGCTGACCTCCGCAGCCAGCTTAGGGAGCTTGATCATGCCGTATGTTGTCAACCTGGTGAGTATGCGATATATATGAGTTTATTTTCCCGGGTTATCCGAGTAACTGGATTTTGTCACCATTTATCTTTAAGTAACTTATCAAAGTTAGTTGCATATAATACACAGGACGTCGCAGTCAACCTAAGCATTTTTTTTTTTTGCTGTTTGTGATTTCTTGGCAGGTTTACCCAGTAGTTTGCCATTGCTTTCTGAACGGTCGGCTCTTATAACTTTGTATGAAAACCAACGCCAGGCAGCTGCTGCGAAATCGCCTGTGGTATGTGAGCGTGGTATGTGAGATTACGAGTTGCGTTCGTATCCCTATTGGCACAGAGCTGGCTCTAATCAAAGCATATATTAATACGTATATTTTTTTCACCACTGACCTTTAAGTAACTCATAAAAGCGTATATTTATATTTTTATCACAATAGACCTTTAAGTAAGTCATAAAAATATGTATACGTATTTTTTCACAATATACTTTAACATTACTTATAAAAAGGACATTTCTTAAATAAAAACACACATATTGTTTGGCGCGCATAAAAGTAGGGGTAAGAATTTTAGACCAGAGGACGCACTAGACAACATAACAATTGAAAGCTATAGTTACCGACCGGGATTCGAACCTGTCACCTCCAAATGGCGAAAGCGCCTCGCCGCAGGAACAAGTGTACTTCGACATGAAACAATATGAATCCACAACTATGGAGTATGGACATAATTCGGATCTAACCATTGAAATAGTACCATAGGTCTCAGTATTTTATATTAAACCGGCATATATAAAATAACAAACACACCAGACCCTAATGCTGTGTCCAGTATAGTATTTTTTTCACAATAGACTTTATAGTACCTTATAAAAAGCACATACAGCCAAACCTCGGTTTTCGTTGCCTTCGGTTTACGTCGACTTCAGTTGTCGATTTTTTCCGTTAAAATGTGTCTCGGTTTTCGTCGGCGTGCCTAAGGGACCTCGCTACTAATTTTGTGAAAAAGAACCCACGCGTTCTTCTGCTCAGTTTGGCGTTGTTTCTCGTTGTGTGAGCATCACTTGCTAGTAAGTAATCTCTTTCCTGTTAACTTCTTCATGGGACCAAAACAAGTTTCCAGAGCCAGCAGCCCTTGAAAGAAGAAGGCCAGGAACACGATCGAGTTGAAGAAGGAAATCATTGAAAAATATGAGAGTGGCATTAAGATTGCTGAAATCGGCGGCATGTACGGGAAGCCGCCATCCACGATAAGTTCCACCATTGTGGTGAAAAAGGAAGCAATAAAGGAGGTTAATGTAGCGAAAGGCGTTAATGTGCTAACGTAACGGAGATTGCAAACATTTGAAGATGTCGAACAGTTATTATTAATTTGGATAAATCAAAACCAAGTTAGAAGGTTTGAAAAATTCAAGACGTTTTACTGGCAAACATAATGTTACTAAGCACAGCGAAGGCGCGAGTTCGGACAAGTCTGAGGCAGAAAAAAATAGTATTAAACACTATATTTATTCTCTATAAAATGTGCTTTTGGTATGTATATTGGAGTGTCTAGAACGAATTAATTGGATTTACATTTATTCATATGGAAATAATTGCCTCGGTTTTCGTCGGTTTCGGATTTGGCCGACTGTTTGCGGACGAAATATCGACGAAAACCAAGGTTTGACTGTATTTAGAATTATTTCTTTCTTCACAATTGACCTTTATTCATAAACGAATATATTACAAGTGTCTTTCCACCACAGACCTTTAATTAACTAATAAAAGCATATATTGATACATATACTTATAAGAGTCATATATTATACGTATAATTATCTTCTTCTTACGCCCTTAACCCCTCATTTGGGCATATTCCCTCAATCAACTCACCCCAAACTGTCCTATCTTTGGTTATCCTATACAACTAGCTTCCTTCGTGTCTTTCCCTGTTGTCCATTTCAGTCTGTATTTCTCTAATCCACGTGTTTTTATGTCTTCCTCTTTTTCGTCTGCTCTGTGGATTCCAGACTAAGGGTTTTCAACTTATACCGTACCCCGGTTTTCTCAATGTATGGCCTATCCAGTGTCGATGTCTTTTCTTCACCTCTAGATTCATTGATATTTGTCTAGTTCCGTCCATGCGCTCCTCCTCTGTCACACCATGTTGGACCTTCTATTTTACGTAGGCCCCATTTAATGACATCGACATGATAACGTCAACGATTATGATGATGATGATAAAGACAATGATGATAACGATGATGAGGAGGAGGTTGTATATTCAAGAATACAATATATTTGTCTCTCTGTCTACATATCCACCATCTATATATCTATCTATCCATCCATCCATCCTGTCTATCTATCTGTCTGTCTATCTACATATTTACCTACCTACCGATTCGTCATCCACATGCCACCCTTCCACAACCTACCTGCCTACTTACCAATCCACCACCTACCTGCCTATCTACCAATCCACCACATACCTACCAATCCACCACATACCTACCATCCACCACTTGCCTACCTTCCTATCCACCATCTACCTGCCTATCTACCAATCCACCACAAACCTACCAATCCACCACATACCTACCATACACCACCTGCCTACCTTCCACCATCTAACTTCCTATCCACCATCTACCTACCTATCCACCACATATCTACTCGGATTTTCTACACACTAAACACTCAGACAAACACTATATACATACACTGTTTCATCTGTACCAGGAAGACTTCTCGGCGGTGTCATTCGGCGTCATGGGCTGCCTTCTTCTTGCAGACGCACTTCTATGCTACTTCACCCCAGAAACCAGAGACCTGGAACTTGCCGACACTCCGGTGCTCAGAGTTTCTAAAATCCTCAAAGCTGCTTCTCAAAATATCATCGCCGAAGAGAGGAATAATGAACAACATAATGGTAACGATACTGTAACCGACATTGAGAATACCGAGAATACAGTTTCCAAACAGGGAACGAAGACTGTACTTGCAATTGTTGACGAGGAGATTTCAGACAACGAAACAAATGAAAACAGTTCGGATACAGTCAGTGAGATAGATACTGATATTGATCATCACAACGAAGAACACTCCTTGGAAGAGTCCGACACCAAGTGTAAGAAGGATACAACTCATAAAAAAGAACATGAAACCAAAGAGTCAAAATTTATCAAATATTTTATAAACCCCTCTCTCCGTCAAAGTCCAAAGATCAAAGACAAATCTGATAAAATGGAACATGAACTCGTCGAGTCCAAATCTGGAAACCATTTAACGAATCCCTCCCCACAACCAAGCCCAGCGCCAAGTCCGAAGATTAAAGATAAGGCTTGTAGAAATGATCAAGAGACCGGCAGAGACGAAATCTGGGAAACATCTAATGAACCCTTCCCCACGGCCAAGTCCAGCGCGAAGTCCCAAGATCAAAGATAAAGCTCGTAGAAAGGAACACGAGGGTCTGGAGTCCCTATCTGGGAAACATCTAGTGAATCCTTCCCCACGCCCAAGTCCAGCCTCAAGCCCAGCATCAAGTCCGAAGATCAGGGCTAAAGCCCACCGAAAGGAACAAGAGGCCGCCGATTCCAAATCTGAGAACCATTTAATGAGTCCCTCACCACGAGCAAGTCCAGCTCCAAGTCCAAAGATCAAAGACAAAGTTCGTAGAAAGGATCAGGATGCTCTGGAGTCCAAATCTGGGAAACACTTAATGAATCCTTCCCCACGCCCAAGCCCAGGTTCCAGTCCAGCCCCAAGCCCTAAAAGGAAAAGGCTGGAAAAGTTAAGGAATAGTGATCTCCTTCACGGAAAATCTAAATCAAAACCTAAAGATGATTCGCCTCCATACATCGAGTCTTCGCAAAACAAGAACGTCAGGTTCTCAATATATTAATGAATGAAATTGCTCACGTGTTTAATTTCCTTTTCTACGTCTGTCTGTTATTTCTCAAATGGAACACACAGTCTTTACTAGCGCCAAGCCCTTACAACTCCCGCCACATTCCTCTGTTACTTTCACACCCTCTCCACATCAGCGATCTCCGTCTGCAACTCCCCTCTAATTCTTACTTAGTTTCTTTTACTTCTTCTTCTTCTTTCGATTCGATTATACCATTACCTCTACCCCGTTCAACCTCAAAGAGAAGTTATATTAGGGTACATCCCTGGCGCAGATTAATAATCCTCTAACCGTGACAGTCACAAATAGGGTATTAATTTGACGGGTGATTGTTGTTCAAAGAGGGTAATGGCTTTCTTCTTCTTTCTCCCCGCTCCTTGTTCTCGTCCTTGCCGTGTGCTGCCCACAGCCATCTGTCCCGTATACTGCTAATCACCTCCAATACTGATATTGAAGTCGTGTAGCCGAAAGATTAAGAGCGTTCATTCTTAAAAACTTTCGGTGCGTTGATGACAGGGTGAGTTCATACCTTCATACCCTACAACGGTAAGTTAAATGTAAACGTTGACTTCTCGCCCTTGAATCGGGAACGTTCATTACAACTACCTCAGAAGTAGGAGAGGGTTCGCCTGATGGCGGTGAACACTGCTAAAAGGGAAAACTAGCCCACATAAAAAAAATCAGTCCAGTGTGAACTTAGCACGAGTTCAAAGCGAGCAAAAAAAAAAAAAAAAAAAAGATGGTGTTCCTCCTTGCCATGATGTCAAACTGTCCAGCCTCTTCTCTCTTGGTGTCTCCCTGCCATGATGTCAAACTGTCCAGCCTCTTCTCTCTTGGTGTCTCTCTGCCGCTCCTCCCTTACATCTTCTTGTTGTGAGCACATACTCCAGCTTCCTCTTTCTCATAACATGGCCAAAGAGTGTGGCCTGTCTGCTTCTGATGCCAGAACTTCACTTCTATCAAGGTATTATCATTGCTCCGACTATCTGTTCAAGGTGTTCTCACCATTCGTCTCTAAAAAAGAAAACATTATCGCACCTTATACATAATTTCTCACTTGTCCTGGTAAATGTCTATGATTCGCATCCGTACATCAGGATTGGCTCATTATAACTCTTAAAGACTCTTTTTCTCACCTCTATTGACAACATTCTTAGTTTATAATTACACTGTTTCAGTCATCAGTCATGGAACTATCTGTCATAAACTGTCATGTGCTGCCTATAGTACCTTGCGGTGTAGGACAGCGGGGTCTTGAGCCCTGGAGTCGCCGCGAACTGTGCCGGTTAGAGTTTTCTTTTTGCCCCATAGTACCCCAATTATCAATTTATGAAACAATTATAATCACCCAGTGACTAATCCTTGAGATTATGAGAAGTTGTAGTAGCACAAGAAGAAGTAGGTGGAGGAGAAGAAGAAGAAGAAGAAGAAGAAGAAGAAGAAGAAGAAGAAGAAGAAGAAGACCAGCAGGAAGTGAAGGTAGTAAAAGAAAATAAACAGACTGCTAATTGTAAACTGTTCAATGAAGAACATAAGACTCCGCCTGCATTCTTTCAGTCTCTACATTGTGCGTTCGTGTGGTACATTTACATTATTCAATAACACTTATACAGGAAATGTGTGTTAGATTGTATTGATTATTGCTGAATTAAACAAGACTATTATGATTATTCAGTGTTTTCTTGTAGTTTGTGTAACTGCGGTCTTGTGATCCGCTCGCAGTTTTGATCAAGGCAAACTATTACACATGAGTAAATGGAAATGTCTTGAGAAGTAAAGACGTCCGGCCTGATATTGACCACATCACCCCTCGAGTGCCACTGGGTTTGTAACAATATGGGGCTAGCACCATATACCCAACACGTCCCAAGTCATGTAAAAATGGTTCTTTACTTTACCTGCACGGTTACATGACCATATCAGGGGGCTTCGAGTGAAAACCTTAATAGTGTAATACATTACAATAACCATGCCATCGTCTTGTAACCTGTCAATATTGTTGTTAAGGATGTTAAGAGTGTTGAGCGCGCGACATCACAGTGCAAACGAACATGGTGAATTCAAAAGGATCAGTTTAAATATGACCGTCCCACTTTTGACACGCACCAAAGAGGAGCAGTGTTGTTATCCATTTTTTGATCAGTGAAGGGGTGAAGCCAAAAGAAATTCTTCAGCGAAAGAAGATCCAATATAGTGATGCATGTTTGTCAGTCCAGTAAGTGAATGAGTAGAGTAGGCAGTTTCAAAATGGCGTGACCTCTGTGAAGAGGTACACCAGGTGATGCATGAGTCGTTGCACATGTGCAACTAAGAGAACTTTTTCCTACAGAAATCCAAGCACTTTGTCGACGCTGGAGGGCTTGCACTGAACACTGTGGTGATTACATCAAAACATGATACATTTGTTTCCTTACTTTTTCAGAATATATTCACACACACATACAAACAAAATGTTCATAATGTACCAAAGACCAGTGTTTGTCCAGGATGCACCATATACCAGTGTTTGTCCAGGATGCACCATATACCAGTGTTTGTCCAGGATGCACCAAAGACCAGTGTTTGTCCAGGATGCACCAAAGACCAGTGTTTGTCCAGGATGCACCAGAGACCAGTGTTTGTCCAGGATGTACCACGTACCAAACTGTCTGCTAAATGCATGGATATAATTATTTATCACCATAATCTACATGGAGGTGGGAAAAGTGCTATATTCAAATCCATTTGAGGAAATATATTGAGGGCACTATTTTCTGAGGAGTTTGATTATGGCATTATCTTCTCTGAGTCTCGAGAGCAGTGGCTTCTCAACCTCTTTTGGCTCATGCCCCCTTCACCATATGTTCAGAATGTCATTTCCTCTCCCTCCTCCCACCCCCTCGTATTTCCTCTCCTATAAATTCCTCCCTTTCCTACACAGCATACGTAAAGATAGAAGCTACATTTAATAACACATACTAGACCAAGTCTAGACGTCTACATAAAATGTGATTTACTTACGTTATAAAATATTATGTTATATTACTTACGTTATTAAAAAAATTTCAGAAGGGCGAGAAATACAGAATGTAAAGTATGGAAGGAAATATAATATCAAGCAATCTGTTCTTGTATTATCGTGATCTTGCTAGCCTGTGTTCGCTGGCTGTGAACTCCAGCGCAAAGTCCTGTATGCCGGATGGAAACATCCTGTTGTCCAACATCAGTGTGATGTCATACAGGACCTGAGGTTTGCGTGAGCATCCGTTGTCCCATGTCTGGCTTATTAGTGTGCAGACTGGTGGTTCCTCGCCGTGCAGGCAGACACTCTCCGACTTCGGAGGAATCAACAATCCTACTGACTTTAGCCAGGACCCCAAAGGGACCTGTTGCCAAGGACGCTCGGCGAGGACGCGTCAATAGGTCTTGGCCAGTATAGCCCTGGTGCCTTGGAAACACCTCTGTGTCCCATCGTGATCTTGAAATAATCTTAATTCCCTAGTTCCCATATAGTATGTGTTGGAGAGAGATGGCAAACCTAATTCTCATATAGTATGTGTTGGAGAGAGATGGCAAACCTAATTCTCATATAGTATGTGTTGGAGAGAGATGGCAAACCTAATTCCCATATAGTATGTGTTGGAGAGAGACAGCAAAACTAGTTCCAGTGTATTATGTGTTGGAGAGAGATGGCAAACCTAATTCTCATATAGTATGTGTTGGAGAGAGATGGCAAACCTAATTCTCATATAGTATGTGTTGGAGAGAGATAGCAAACCTAATTCCCATATAGTATGTGTTGGAGAGAGATGGCAAACCTAGTTCCAATTTATTATGTGTTGGAGAGAGATGGCAAACCTAATTCTCATATAGTATGTGTTGGAGAGAGATGGCAAACCTAATTCTCATATAGTATGTGTTGGAGAGAGATGGCAAACCTAATTCCCATATAGTATGTGTTGGAGAGAGACAGCAAAACTAGTTCCAGTGTATTATGTGTTGGAGAGAGATGGCAAACCTAATTCTCATATAGTATGTGTTGGAGAGAGATGGCAAACCTAATTCTCATATAGTATGTGTTGGAGAGAGATAGCAAACCTAATTCCCATATAGTATGTGTTGGAGAGAGATGGCAAACCTAGTTCCAATTTATTATGTGTTGGAGAGAGATGGCAAACCTAATTCTCATATAGTATGTGTTGGAGAGAGATGGCAAACCTAATTCTCATATAGTATGTGTTGGAGAGAGATGGCAAACCTAATTCTCATATAGTATGTGTTGGAGAGAGATGGCAAACCTAATTCTCATATAGTATGTGTTGGAGAGAGATGGCAAACCTAGTTCCAATATATTATGTGTTGGAGAGAGATGGCAAACCTAATTCTCATATAGTATGTGTTGGAGAGAGATAGCAAACCTAATTCCCATATAGTATGTGTTGGAGAGAGATAGCAAAACTAGTTCCAGTATATTATGTGTTGGAGAGAGATGGCAAACCTAGTTCCAATTTATTATGTGTTGGAGAGAGATGGCAAACCTAATTCCCATATAGTATGTGTTGGAGAGAGATGGCAAACCTAATTCTCATATAGTATGTGTTGGAGAGAGATAGCAGACCTAATTCCCATATAGTATGTGTTGGAGAGAGATAGCAAAACTAGTTCCAGTATATTATGTGTTGGAGAGAGATGGCAAACCTAGTTCCAATTTATTATGTGTTGGAGAGAGATGGCAAACCTAATTCCCATATAGTATGTGTTGGAGAGAGATGGCAAACCTAATTCTCATATAGTATGTGTTGGAGAGAGATGGCAAACCTAGCTCCCATATAGTATGTGTTGGTGAGAGATGGCAAACCTAGTTCCAATATATTATGTATTGGAGAGAGATGGCAAACCTAGCTCCCATATAGTATGTGTTGGAGAGAGATGGTAAACTTAGTTCCAATATATTATGTATTGGAGAGAGATGGCAAACCTAGCTCCCATATAGTATGTGTTGGAGAGAGATGGCAAAACTAGTTCCAATATATTATGTATTGGAGAGAGATGGCAAACCTAGCTCCCATATAGTATGTGTTGGAGAGAGATGGCAAAACTAGTTCCAATATATTATGTATTGGAGAGAGATGGCAAACCTAGCTCCCATATAGTATGTGTTGGAGAGAGATGGTAAACTTAGTTCCAATATATTATGTATTGGAGAGAGATGGCAAACCTAGCTCCCATATATTATGTGTTGGAGAGAGATGGCAAACCTAGCTCCCATATATTATGTGTTGGAGAGAGATGGCAAACCTAGTTGCAATACATTATGTGTTGGAGAGAGATGGCAAACTTAGTTCCAATATATTATGTGTTGGAGAGAGATAGGAAACCTAGCACCCATATATTATGTGTTGGAGAGAGATGGCAAACCTAGCTCCCATATATTATGTGTTGGAGAGAGATGGCAAACCTAGCTCCCATATATTATGTGTTGGAGAGAGATGGCAAACCTAGTTCCAATACATTATGTGTTGGAGAGAGATGGCAAACTTAGTTCCAATATATTATGTGTTGGAGAGAGATAGGAAACCTAGTTCCAATATATTATGTGTTGGAGAGAGATGGCAAACTTAGTTCCAATATATTATGTGTTGGAGAGAGATGGCTAACCTAGTTCCAATATATTATGTGTTGGAGAGAGATGGCAAACTTAGTTCCAATATATTATGTGTTGGAGAGAGATGGCAAACTTAGTTCCAATATATTATGTGTTGGAGAGAGATAGGAAACCTAGTTCCAATATATTATGTGTTGGAGAGAGATGGCAAACCTAGTTCCAATATATTATGTATTGGAGAGAGATAGCAAACCTAGTTCCAATATATTATGTGTTGGAGAGAGATAGGAAACCTAGTTCCAATACATTATGTGTTGGAGAGAGATGGCAAAACTAGTTCCAATATATTATGTGTTGGAGAGAGATGGCAAACCTAGTTCCAATATATTATGTGTTGGAGAGAGATAGGCAAACCTAGTTCCAATACATTATGTGTTAGGAGAGAGATGGCAAAACTAGTTCCAATATATTATGTGTTGGAGAGAGATGGCAAACTAGTTCCAATATATTATGTGTTGGAGAGAGATAGGCAAACCTAGTTCCAATATATTATGTGGTGGAGAGAGATGGCAAAACTAGTTCCAATATATTATGTGCTGGAGAGAGATGGCAAAACCTAGTTCCAATATATTATGTGTTGGAGAGAGATGGCAAACCTAGTTCCAATATATTATGTGTTGGAGAGAGATGGCAAACCTAGTTCCAATATATTATGTGTTGGAGAGAGATGGCAAAACTAGTTCCAATATATTATGTGTTGGAGAGAGATGGCAAAACTAGTTCCAATATATTATGTGTTGGAGAGAGATGGCAAAACTAGTTCCAATATATTATGTGTTGGAGAGAGATGGCAAACTAGTTCCAATATATTATGTGTTGGAGAGAGATGGCAAACCTAGTTCCAATATATTATGTGTTGGAGAGAGATGGCAAAACTAGTTCCAATATATTATGTGTTGGAGAGAGATGGCAAAACTAGTTCCAATATATTATGTGTTGGAGAGAGATGGCAAACCTAGTTCCAATATATTATGTGTTGGAGAGAGATGGCAAAACTAGTTCCAATATATTATGTGTTGGAGAGAGATGGCAAAACTAGTTCCAATATATTATGTGCTGGAGAGAGATGGCAAAACTAGTTCCAATATATTATGTGTTGGAGAGAGATGGCAAACCTAGTTCCATATATTAATGTGTTGAGAGAGATGGCAAACCCTAGTTTCAATATATTATGTGCTGGAGAGAGATGGCAAAACTAGTTCCAATATATTATGTGTTGGAGAGAGATGGCAAACTAGTTCCAATATATTATGTGTTGGAGAGAGATGGCAAACCTAGTTTCAATATATTATGTGTTGGAGAGAGATGGCAAACCTAGTTCCAATATATTATGTGCTGGAGAGAGATGGCAAAACTAGTTCCAATATATTATGTGTTGGAGAGAGATGGCAAAACTAGTTCCAATATATTATGTGTTGGAGAGAGATGGCAAACTTAGTTCCAATATATTATGTGTTGGAGAGAGATGGCAAACTTAGTTCCAATATATTATGTGTTGGAGAGAGATAGGAAACCTAGTTCCAATATATTATGTGTTTGAAAGAGATGGCAAACCTAGTTCCAATATATTATGTATTGGAGAGAGATAGCAAACCTAGTTCCAATATATTATGTGTTGGAGAGAGATAGGAAACCTAGTTCCAATACATTATGTGTTGGAGAGAGATGGCAAAACTAGTTCCAATATATTATGTGTTGGAGAGAGATGGCAAACCTAGTTCCAATATATTATGTGTTGGAGAGAGATAGGAAACCTAGTTCCAATACATTATGTGTTAGAGAGAGATGGCAAAACTAGTTCCAATATATTATGTGTTGGAGAGAGATGGCAAACTTAGTTCCAATATATTATGTGTTGGAGAGAGATAGGAAACCTAGTTCCAATATATTATGTGTTGGAGAGAGATGGCAAACCTAGTTCCAATATATTATGTGTTGGAGAGAGATAGCAAACCTAGTTCCAATATATTATGTGTTGGGAGAGAGATAGGAAACCTAGTTCCAATACATGTATGTGTTGGAGAGAGATGGCAAAACTAGTTCCAATATATTATGTGTTGGAGAGAGATGGCAAACCTAGTTCCAATATATTATGTGTTGGAGAGAGATAGGAAACCTAGTTCCAATACATTATGTGTTGGAGAGAGATGGCAAAACTAGTTCCAATATATTATGTGTTGGAGAGAGATGGCAAACTTAGTTCCAATATATTATGTGTTGGAGAGAGATAGGAAACCTAGTTCCAATACATTATGTGTTGGAGAGAGATGGCAAAACTAGGTCCAATATATTATGTATTGGAGAGAGATGGCAAACCTAGCTCCCATATAGTATGTGTTGGAGAGAGATGGCAAACTTAGTTCCAATATATTATGTGTTGGAGAGAGATAGGAAACCTAGTTCCAATACATTATGTGTTGGAGAGAGATGGCAAAACTAGTTCCAATATATTATGTGTTGGAGAGAGATGGCAAACCTAGCTCCCATATAGTATGTGTTGGAGAGAGATGGCAAACTTAGTTCCAATATATTATGTGTTGGAGAGAGATAGCAAACCTAGTTCCAATATATTATGTGTTGGAGAGAGATGGCAAACCTAGTTCCAATATATTATGTGTTGGAGAGAGATAGGAAACCTAGTTCCAATACATTATGTGTTGGAGAGAGATGGCAAACCTAGTTCCAATATATTATGTGTTGGAGAGAGTTAGGAAACCTAGTTCCAATATATTATGTGTTGGAGAGAGATAGGAAACCTAGTTCCAATATATTATGTGTTGGAGAGAGATGGCTAACCTAGTTCCAATATATTATGTGTTGGAGAAAGATGGCAAACTTAGTTCCAATATATTAAGTGTTGGAGAGAGACAGCAAATCTTGTTCCCACATATGTTACTTTGGAGAGACATGGAAAACCTAGTTCCCATATATGCCAGTCACAAGTCAGATACATCAACCAAGAAGCAGAAATAACTCAATTTCAGTGTGTATTTGTGGCATGGTCGAGACAGGAACACGGAGCTGATCCACGACTTTGGTGGTCGAGTGAGATGGCAGAACATGACCTCCCACACTTACCGGCATGGCACATGATGGATGGATGGATTTGTTCAATGCTACCAGCATCGTTTTCAGACTAAACAAAAGATTAAAAAGAAGTACAATCCACATGTTGCATGCTCAGAGTCTATGACTAAAAGATGATTACATTTATCAGGCAAGAGACAAGATTCACTACATTATAGTTCATTCAGCATGTGCCATGCCAATATGCCTTGGTGGTCATGGTTCCTCATCTCAGAAAATCACCAGCCTGAGATCAGGTCCGTGTTCTTGTTCTGATTATTCTATGTGGCCAAGCCACCCATAAGTTTATCTCACTGCCTTCCTTATGATCTTTTCCCATCAATTTTGCCATTGCAATATCAATATATCACTGCCAAAATATCAAAATCAAAATATCACTGCCATTTGCCCAAACTCATCAGGTTGCAGACGTAAACAAACAAAGCTGCAGGTTAAATAATTAATTCCACTTCAGAATTTATTCCACAAAAAATGTTATGTTAATATGAATAAATCTTTTATATGATCATTTCCTCTTTCATATAATTGTGCAAATTCTTTATTTTGAGGCTCTTCAAAATGGCATTCCATAACTACAAATTGAAAACCTTATATATTTCTAACTCTCGTCTCTCGCTCTCTCTCTCTTTCTCTCTATTTCCACCACATCTCATCAGAAGTTATCACACACTCCTCATTTATCACATTCAACATGTTCTTATTTCACCATTATTGTGATTCGTAGAAGAGCCTTTTTTTTAAGGTGTATCTTATTTATCTCATTGTTGCTTGACACAAAGCCCGGATACATTCTTTCTCTGCCATTCTATGTTTTAGATGTCGCATGCATTCTGGACCAAAATCTATATTCATCACATCCGTTGAAGACAGCACACTGGAACATTCTGGCTAGACAGATCCTTTCAAATCTTCTAAATAAAAAATGCAGATCTCAAGGATATATCTGGGGACAAAACCAAATTTACATATTATTTTTTCCCTGCTCACTCGCTTTTAACTCAAGCTTAGTGCATATGTGCTACTTCTAGTAGCACTGGAATGAATTTTGTGTGTGAATTAGCTTTCCCTATTACCAGTGTCTCTCGCCATCAGGCGAACCCACTCTGACTTTAGAGTTACTTGTAATTTATATCCCCAAGTCAAGGATAAATAGTCAACATTTCAGTCCAACTGACCAGTGTAGGGGTTGGAACCCCCCCACCTCAGTATCAGCACACCGGACGTTTAAGAATGAGCGCTCTTACCCATTCGGCCATACGAACCTTCAATAAATAGTTTCATGAGCCAGCCGTGAGATTAAATTGACACAAAAAATCTACAAGCAATAGGCTGGACACTGTTTGGCTGGCATATGTCGCTGCATCTTGCCAGGTGCATACTGGAGAGTTATATATGAGGGAGCTTCAAATGAAAACCTTAAAAGTGTGATAGAAATGACAATAACCAAGCCATTGTCTTGTAACCTATCAATATTGTTGTTAAGGATGGCAAGAGTGTTAAGCATATGACATCATGGTGCAGGTGAACACAGTGATGTCATAAGGGCAGTTTAACGATGACTGCCCACTTTTGACCTTCACCAGTCAAGGAAGTTTCAAAATAGCATGACTTCTGTGACAGACTGTTCACGACTGGTTCAGGCATACCGAGTGGTAACCCCAGATAATTTTATTTTCTACAGGAATCCAAGCTTTTTATTGGCGCTATAGGACTTGCATTGAACACAATGCATATTTTTCCCTGGCCATGCGGGTGTACGGAGGAATGAACAGGCTGATAGGCTAGCAGGGAATGCACCTCTTGGTGGTATCTTGCCTATGGACAAGGGGGAGGTGGTCGTGCGCTTGTGGGACCAGGTGGAGAAGGCGGAGGAACAGATTGAGAACCCATATGTGGAAAGAATGAGATTGCGAGGGATTGGCAGGGGTTCTGGAAGAATCTCAAAACTGAGAGGGAAGACCAGGAGAACTTTTAATCAGATAGCGGTGGGAACGATTAGTAGTATGACTATTCACTGGCTTTTGAACGAGGGAACTGAGCACGTATGGGAATGTCCTGAGTGCAGTGATGTCGGTTCTTAACTCAACTGAACACAATGGACACAACATCGAAAAATGATATATATTTTCTTTCTTTAACGTTTCAAAATATATTCTCTCTTTCTCTGTCTCTCTCTCTCTCTCACTCACTCACTCTCTCGCACACGCATGCAGGCACACATGCACACACGCATGCACACACATTTAAGGTTTTCATTTGAAGCCCCCTCGTATCATATGTAGTGATGAATCACATTCTGGCTGAGATACATAAAACACACATGGTCTTTTATACTGTTTGAATGTCAAGCACATATAGAGAATCACTTCATACGACTTATAACCTTGCAGTTACCTGATGAAAGTGTGCGACTCTGGCCAGACATGTGAATCCACAACAAGGATGAAATGAACACACAAACAACCAATCAGAAATTAACACAAAGACAACCAATCAGAATACAGGAAGCAAAAATTTGCAGCCCTATCTACACAAGCAGAGAGAGGAACACCATAGGGGCTCCAATTATAACCAGCAGACAATTTGACGGTTGAACGGGGTCGCAACAGCTTTCCTTAAAACAAATGAAAAAACGAACAAACAAACTTGACAAGATGCAGTGAAATATGCCAGGCAACACATTATGCAAGCTATTGTTTGTGGCTTCTTCATTTAAATACACTAAGGAAATACATTGCTTAAATACACTAATGGGAATACATTGTTGTATGACACTAGGGAAATACATTGTTTTGAGTAAAGCAATTAAAAAATATAGTGAATAAATTTTAAAAAATTAAGTTGCATGTCATTCACAGGACGTAGCAGTCAAACCCAGCATTTTCGCTGTTCGTGATTCCTGGGAAAATTTTACGTTCAGTAGTTTGCCATTGCTTTCTGAACGACCGGCTCCTATACCTTTTTCGAAAAAACCAGCACCGCTGTGTTTAGAACCCGGGTATACGGGCTCACAAACCACATTCGCAAGCCCTTAGCCACAGAGATACGGGTTCCCAAATGTTTTACAGGAGAAAACAATATATGCAGGATCATTCATATGGCTATGCAACCTAATATAATTGTTATGGAGCTTGTTATATTGTTAATAAATAAACATACATGTATTGTTTGGCACAAGTAGAAGAAAGAAGTAAAGACAATGAGGCGCTGTCGTCATTTGGAGGTGACAGGAATGAATCCTGGTCGGCAACTTTAGCTTAAAATTGTTATGTTGTCTAGTGTGGCCTCTAGCCTCTACTTCTATCTTTTAATTCTAAGAGGGCTAAACAATATATATGTATTTATTTATTAACAGTATTTCTGACCTCACAGGGTTCCCCAATTGATACTTCTATTGTTATATTGTTGAACTCTAGAAATATTGGCCCTTATTTAATGCAGGGTTCTATGTGCTTGCTTGTATTCGCTGGCTGTGAACTCCAGCGTGAAGTCCTGTATGTCGGATGAATACATCCTGTTGTCCAACATCAGTGTGATGTCATACCGGACCTGAGGTTTGCGTGAGTATCCGTTGTCCCATGTCTGACTTATTGGTGTGCAGACTGGTGGTTCCTCGCCATGCAGGCAGATACTCTCTGGCTTCGGAGGAATCATCGATCCTACTCATGTTAGCCAGGTCCCCGAAGGGACCTGTTGCCCAGGACGCACGGCGTGGATGTGTCAGCAGGTCTTGGCCAGTATAGATCCCAGCCCTGGTGCCTTGGAAACACCTCTGCATCCCAGGGTTCTATGTGATCTAACTCCCGTTGACTGTTAGAACTAAGATATCAATGCTAATAATCGCACATCAGTGATGTGATGATGATACAAGTGATGTGAGATGATACAAGTGATACAATGATACAAGTGATGTGATGATGACAAAAGTGATGTGATGATGACAAAAGTGATACGATGATGATACAAGTGATACAATGATACAAGTGATGTGATGATGATACAAGTGATGTTATGATGATACAAGTGATGTGATGTTGATACAAATGATACAATGATGATACAAGTGATACAATGATGATACAAGTGATACAATGATGATACAAGTGATACAATGATGATACAAGTGATACAATGATGATACAAGTGATGTGATGGTGAAACAAGTGATATGATACAATGATGATACAAGTGATGTGATGATGATTTAAGTGATGTGATGTTGATACAAGTGACGTTATGATGATACAAGTGATGTGCTGATGATACAAGTGATGTGATGATGATACAAGTGATACAATGATGAAACAAGTGATGTGATGATGATACAAGTGATGTAATGATGATACAGGTGACGCGATGATGATACAGGTGATGTGATGATGATACAAGTGATGTGATGATGATACAGGTGATGTGATGATGATACAGGTGACATGATGATGATACAGGTGACATGATGATGATACAAGTGACATGATGATGATACAAGTGATGTGATGATGACACATGTGATGTGATGATGATACAAGTGATGTGATGATGATACAGGTGATGTGATGATGATACAAGTGACATGATGATGATGATACAGGTGATGTGATGATGATACAAGTGACATGATGATGATACAGGTGATGTGATGATGATATAATTAATGTGATAATGATACAAGTGATGTGGTGATCATATGAGTGGTGTGATAATCATACCAGGGATGTGATGATCATATCAGTGACGTGATAATCATACAACTGATATGATGATCATACAAGTGATGTGATGAACATACAAGTGATGTGATGAACGTACAAGTCACATGACGATAATACAAATGGTATGATGATCATACAAGTGATGTGATGAACGTACAAGTGATGTGATGAACGTACAAGTGATGTGATGAACGTACAAGTGATGTGATGAACGTACAAGTGATGTGATGAATGTACAAGTCACATGACGATAATACAAATGGTATGATGATCATACAAGTGATGTGATGATCATACAAGTGATGTAAACATACAACTTTATTCACTCAGAAGATAACCCCTGAACATATATACTGACATCATCATCATGTAGCAGGTTCATTGCAGAACATCACTATCATCCCTTTTGAGGAATTTGAGCATCAGTCAGTAGCCACATGCAAAACACCTTTCTTTGTTGACCACATGGCCATAATTTAACAGATCCTGAATGTTTATGGCAGAAGCTGGATGTTTATGGTAGAAGTTGATGTTTATGATAGAAGCTGGATGTTTATGGTAGTGGCAGAAGCTAGATGTTTATGGTAGAAGCTGAATGTTTATGGTAGAAGCTGAATGTTTATGGTAGAAGCTGGATGTTTATGGTAGAAGCTGGATGTTTATGGTAGAAGCCAGATGTTTATAGTAGAAGCTGATTGTTTATGGCAGAAGCTAGATGTTTATGGTAGAAGTTGAATGTTTATGGTAGAAGCTGAATGTTTATGGTAGAAGATGAATGTTTATGGTAGAAGCTGAATGTTTATGGTAGGAGCTGAATGTTTATGGTAGAAGCTGGATGTTAATGGTAGAAGCTGGATGTTTATGGTAGAAGCCGCATGTTTATAGTAGAAGCTCATTGTTTATGGCAGAAGCTGGATGTTTATGGTAGAAGCTGGATGTTTATGGTAGAAGCTGGATGTTTATAGTAGAAGTTGAATGTTTATGGTAGAAGCTGAATGTTTATGGTAGAAGCTGAATATTTATGGTAGAAGCTGGATGTTAATGGTAGAAGCTGGATGTTTATGGTAGAAGCTGGATGTTTATGGTAGAAGCTGGATGTTTATGGTAGAAGCCGCATGTTTATAGTAGAAGCTCATTGTTTATGGTAGAAGCTGGATGTTTATGGTAGAAGCTGGATGTTAATGGTAGAAGCTGGATGTTTATGGTAGAAGCCGCATGTTTATAGTAGAAGCTCATTGTTTATGGCAGAAGCTGGATATTTATGGCAGAAGCTGAATGTTAATGGCAGAAGCTGGATGTTTATCTCACAAGTTGGATGTTTATGGCAGAAGCTGGATGTTTATCTCAGAAGTTGGATGTTTATGGCAGAAGCTGGATGTTTATGGTAGAAGCTGGATGTTTATGGTAGAAGCTGAATGTTTATGGTAGAAGCCAGATGTTTATGGTAGAAGCCAGATCTTTATGGCAGAAGCTGATTGTTTATGGCAGAAGCTGGTTGTTTATGGTAGATGCTGGATGTTTATGGTAGAAACTGGACGTTTATGGTAGAAGCTGGATGTTTATGGTAGAAGCCAGATTTTTATGGTAGAAACCAGATGTTTATGGCAGAAGCTGAATGTTTATGGCAGAAGCTGGATATTTATGGCAGAAGCTGAATGTTTATGCTGAAGCTGGATGTTTATCTCAGAAGTTGGATGTTTATGGCAGAAGCTGGATATGTATCTCAGAAGCTGGATGTTTATAGCAGAAGCTGAATGTGTATGGCAGAAGCTGGATGTTTATGGCAGAAGCTGAATGTGTATGGCAGAAGCTGGATGTTTATCACAGAAGTTGGATGTTTATGGCAGAAGCTGGATGTTTATGGTAGAAGCTGAATGTGTATGGCAGAAGCTGGATGTTTATGGCAGAAGATGGAGGTTTATCTCAGAAGCTGGATGTTTATGGTAGAAGCTGAATGTGTATGGCAGAAGCTGGATGTGTATGGCAGAAGCTGGATGTGTATGGCAGAAGCTGGATGTTTATGGCAGAAGATGGAGGTTTATCTCAGAAGCTGGATGTTTATGGCAGAAGATGGAGGTTTATCTCAGAAGCTGGATGTTTATGGCAGAAGCTGGATGTTTATGGCAGAAGCTGAATGTGTATGGCAGAAGCTGGATGTGTATGGCAGAAGTTGGATGTTTATGGCAGAAGATGGATGTTTATGGCAGAAGATGGAGGTTTATGAGAGCTCAAAGTGCAACCTGTTGTTTATAGCTTTTCTGTTCAAGCTCAAAAAGAGAAAACATTGCACTGGATTTCTGAGACAAACATGCTTACAGAACACAGCTATCACTTGAATGGTTTCCTGCCCATGGTACTCGCTGTAGACACAGAGGATATACTAGATGCCCGGCTGGGTTTGGCTGTTCCTGACAACCTGCCTGTTAGAAGACAAGGTACATAGAACAAGTGTGTGGGCCATCTGTTCATTTATTTAACTCTTGTCTATCAAGGCACCATGTGCTATATTTAATTAATTAAAAGAGACCTAGGGGTTTCCATGGCAAAGTGGTTCAGCTGCCTGCAGATTGTGGGTATGTTTCTATAAACTCCGTTCACGTCAGTGAAACAGTTTCACAATTCCCCATCATACTGAATCCAGCCATGGTCGACTCATGAGCAGACTGCTTTGCAGTCATTTTAATGGTATGAGAGTCAGTCGTTCAGATAGCAATGGAAAACTAATGAACATAGAAATTGACTAGTAAATCACATACAGCCAATAAATGTTGGGATTGATTGTGGTGTCCTGCAAAACTAACTGCTTTTGCAACTAAGTTTTTTAATTTGACTCATATACCCAATACAGCTGATGTTGTGGCGAACAGTTTAGAATGTTATTTGTAATCCCGCATATTGCATTCGAAACACAGTTGTGAGCAATTTGGAGGCAAAACTGCCTTGCGATAGTTTTCATATAATAGTATAAGTGCCGGTTGTTCAGAATGCAATCACAAACTACTGAGGTGAAATGGTGAAGCCATTTGACTCAGGCTCAGAAGGTTGTGTGTTCGATTCCGGGCCGTGTTCTTCAGTTCACAAGTTAAATTTTTCTGAGACTCTTGTGGGTCGTCGCTAGAGCTACAGAGTTCATGCTTTGTGCGATGCTTTCCGTGATGTGGAAAAAGACCGAGCCATATGGGATAAAATCCAGTGCAATGAAGTCGATCCTGTCAACTTTTAAGCTACTTTTTTTAAAACCAAGAAATCAGTTGGGATTGACTGTAACGTCCTATAAAGGATACGCAGTAACTTACACCATTAAACCTCATGGTGTGTAAATGACACCTTTACTTTCTTACAAACAGCATAGACATACTTAGTTCTTTTTACACAAGGATCACCCAGTACGCATCTGGATTTTGTCAGGATAATCCAAAGACAAAAATGATTAAGTTTAGTAACTACTCCAAAGTGAACAGTATACATCTGACACTTGGTGGTAGAGTGGGCAAATATCAGCAGTTTTCCCTAGCTATGTTTTCCAAAATGGCGTTAGATTAATTAACTCCAGTGCAGGGACAGAATGTTGTGATGCAATTTTTGTTAAAAGAAGGCTCAAAGTGTGCTGAAATTCATCGTTGACTGCCATGTGTGTTTAGAGAACAGGCTGTATCACGTTGATGAGTGTTTTAATGGTGTAAACACTTTCGAGAAGATCACAAATTCATTGAGGATGAATTGCATGAAGGCTAACCAAAAAGTGTCATTATGAATGAAGCCAAACATAGTGTCAAAAAGGTTTTTTTGACTGATCGGCAAGTTGCTGTTCGCGAAGTCGCGGCTATAGGTATATACAAAAGTTCTGTGGACATTATCATCAGGATTACCTAAATTTTCATAAAGTTTGGAAGGTCATTCACCATAAACATACAGGATTGTTCAGTAAAGATGTCATTCTTCAACAAGAGACCCCATTGAGCCACCAAAACTATGACAATTTTTACCAATTGCATTGAGAGGCATTGTCACACCTGTCTTACAGTCCTGACTTGGCTCCGAGTGATTATAACCTTGTTGGCCCCCTGAAACAGCACATGGGAGGGCAAAAGTGCTGCAGGTAGTTTTCCAATAGCTCAAGGACCAGCCAAAAGAATTCTTTGCTGCAGGAATACAGAAGTTCATAACCCAGTGGGGAAAATGTGTTGCAATGTCAGGTGACTACCTCAAAAAGTAGCACAAGTAATTTTAATCCATCTCTAACAGTCGTATAGAGATTTAATCAGTTTGGATACTTACTGGACGACCCGGGTATTTTAAAATGCTACCAGTTCATAATGTGGTGAGATTATGTACTTACTTCCCACACTTTTATCTGATGAAATATTATCCAGCTGAAGAATCAATTTATCTATCAACTCTGCAGTAAAGTAATCTTCATTCTCCAGCAGGTTTGGTGGTGGCTCTTTGCTTTTTGTCCTTTTCTGGCCTTGTTGAACTTCTTGCAGAATCAATGCAGGGATAGTTCCTGTGATGAGGCCTTCTGGGAACAGCTTGTATGCCACTTTCAAGCCTTAGAATAAAAATAGATACAAGATGTTTTGTGTGGTTTCCAGCAGTATGGAAATGTGCTATCTTGGCAGGGCATCATTATAACTATCATGATTTACAATCACTAACCATCATTCACCACCTTCTAATCATCTACAATCCCCATTCATCATCATTATAATTTTAAAAAACCATCCATGATTCAAAATCATCATCATCATGGAGATCAACAAGACTGAATGGATAAGAGTGATTCGAACCCGGGTCTCCTGAAGTAGAACCCGGCGCTCTCGGCCAGCTGCTCCTCAAAGATGATGATAATCAAAGAATGTTAATTTCAACTCTGAGAAACTGAACACAAGACTAATAATAGTTTAGTATTAAGTTTACATAAACTGAAATTGCCTACCTCCTGACATCATGAAGAGATTATCGTAGCCCCTCTGTACCAATGTCGTACAAGCTCTGTGGCTGATTCTCTCATCTTCATCGTAGACTAGAATGATCTTCCCTGGCTGGTTCTTCTACTGATGGTTAAGGTAGTGAACTTGTGGTGGCGCAGGAAGGATAACGTGTCGGTAACATATGTTTAGTGGTTGATGGTATAGTTTATGTGAAATGTATGGTTAAGGCTGATAATGTAGTTTATGTGACTTCCGGTCGCCAACATGGCGGTTAGGCATTGAACCGTTAAGGCCTGTGGTGTGTTTATGCTTGCAGCTAAGGTTTGCAATTGCATTTTCCTCATGCTGGACTGGTAGTATATGGTTCCGTCGCCCTGCTACTGAGTGAGTGCGTAGGGTGACACTGTGAGCTGTGAAATTCGCGTGGAATGCTTTTACATCTGTCCTGTACAGTGACCTGCATGTTCGAGACTATAGGCTACCGGTGCATTTTTCAGGAGACTCCTGGGAGTCGGCGCTGAAGCTGCGGAGTTTGTGCTTTATGCGACACTTTCGGCGGGTCGCCCTGCGGTAAAAGACCGAGCCATGTAAGAAAACCCGTGGTTTTCGTGGATGAATTTTGTGTTGGCATTCTGGCGGCGGCATTATGCACAGTGTACCTGTGTGGGCTGTTGGACTGCCGAGACTTACATTGGACAGTTGGGAGCATTTTGTGTGATGTTAACTGGCACAGGAATGGAGCATAATGGGGATGACCCGTTGCCGTAAAGTTGGAACTAACTAACTAACTAACTAAACTAACTAACTAACTAACTAACTAACTAACTAACTAACCAACCAACTAACTAACTATGTAGTTTATGTGAAATGTATGGTTATGGCTGATAATGTAGTTTATGTAAAAAATGTATATTTCATTGCTGAGAATATAGTTTATATTACTTAAAATATATGTTTCATAGTTAGAAATGTAAAATAATACAAAAATGTATGGTCATGGTTGATAATGTAATTTATGTGAAATGTATGATTATGGCTGATAATATAGTTTATGTAAAATGTATATTTCATGGTTAATAATATAGTTTATGTAAAATGTATATTTCATTGCTGAGAATATAGTTTATATTGCTTACAATATATGTTTTATAGATAGAAATGTAAAATAATACAAAAATGTATGCCTTCTTGCTGATAATCTTGTTGATGTTATTAATGATGTATGTTTTATGGCTGACAATGTTTATGTTCCTAATGATGCATGTTTTACGGCTGAAATCATGGTTAAAATATCTACAGGATAATCAAAATGAACAACCTACACGTTTGGATAAAGACTATGACACAAGGACAAATATCACAAAGATTAGAAAAATCCAGTCAACATCTTTAGCCATGTTATGAGCAAATAATGACTAGAACAAGTTGTAACAAATGAAAGCTTAATGGAAAAAGAGTTTGAGGAAGATAGTGAGAGAATATCCGTGACAGTCTTTCAGCATGTCGTGGAAAAATATTCGGACTTGAAATTTGGAGGAGACCAAGAGAGAAGATGCTGGACAGTTTAACATCATCTCAGAAATGATTATCAGTACATGAGACAAAAGGCTGTAGACAGACATGATGACCAAAACCACATAGCATAGACTGTAGTAAAAACAAAAAGTTAGCTGCATACCCTTTACAAGACGTCGCAGTCAACATCAGCATTTTTTACTGTTGTGATCTCTTGGCAAGTTTACGTTAAGTAGTTTGCCATTGCTTTCTGAACAACTAGTAAAACAAAAGCCAACGCAAGGTGGTCTGCTGCCAAATCGCCTGCAGCTGTGTTTCAAACGTGGGTATGCAGGATTACAGACTGAGAACCTAACGCCATGGAGACAGCTATGAAGTGTAATAAGATATCCAAATATATAGTATTTGTCAACCTCCGATCACACATGATCCATATCAGAACATTGTATAAAAGACACAACAGACACTTACATGGATTGAAGCTGGTACACTCACCCCAGACACATGTGGACAGTCGTAATAGACAGCTAACATAGCTTTTAATACTGCCATAAGATTTATCACTTGTGAGCTGAACAACAGCCTACAAACATCACAGATATATTGGGGAGTCTCTGTGAGCTGCCTATGACAGCTTCACACATCCATGACACTCAACATGTGTAAACATTACTAGCATATCAGTGAAGGAGGAGGATGAGGAGGAGGAGGAGGAGGAGGAGGAGGAGAGGAGGAGGAGGAGGAAGAGGAGGAGGAGGATGAGGAGGAGGAGGATGAGGAGGAGGATGAGGAGGATGAAGAGGAGAAGGATGAGGAGGAGGATGAGGAGGAGGAGGATGAGGAGGAGGAGGATGAGGAGGAGGATGAGGAGGAGGAGGATGAGGAGGAGGAGGATGAAGAGGAGGAGGATGAGGAGGAGGAGGATGAGTAGGAGGAGGAGGATGAGGAGGAGGAGGATGAGGAGGAGGAGGATGAGGATGAGGAGGAGGGTGAGGAGGAGAAGGAGGATGAGGAGGATGAGGAGGAGGAGGAGGAGGAGGAGGAGGAGGACAACAACAACAACAACAAGAAAAGAACATGAAGAAGAAGAACAAGAATAACAAGAAAAAAATATGAAGAAGAAGAGCAAGAAGAAGAGCAAGAAGAAGAAACAAGTCTTATCTCTGTTAGTCACTTTCATGTCATTCCTAGCCTATAAAGAACAAAAAGCAGACACACCAAGAGACATCTAATGGCAGGGAAATGTGACTTATGGGAAAAATGCAAAGAATACCATGGATGGACAGAAAGACAAATGAGAAAGACGTCTTTCAAGAAATGAATGAAAACTATAAATTGATTAGAGAAATTAGACATAGACAGTATTGCAAGATGGTGACCCATGACCTCTCATGGACAATTCTGCAGCTGTTTATCGGCATGGCACAAGATGATGATAAGTGAGGACTTATAAATATTTACTCCACGTTTTCTACATATCCACAGCATTCACTCTTTATTCCCACTGCTTGTTCATAGTATGTAGTATGTTATTAACACCACATGATTGTACATAATAATATGTCCAAAAATGTTATGATTTATATTGAAAAAGGATACATAGTTAAGCATATCCTTAGTTTCATAGTTAACAGATCTTGCCAACATGGCCGTGGGGTAACTCTTCGCTGTGGAAAGGAAAAAACAACAACAAAAATAAAATATATGTTTTCATCATCATTCATTTGCAGTATGGGTCTGGCAACATTTGCCCAATGCAAGACATGTAAAAAGGTCCTTTCCTTTACTTACTATTCATTTTGCTACCCAGAGTCAGCATGGCAGAATGTATAAGAGCATTTGCCGTTAAACTTCTGGTATGCTGACGCCGAGGTAGCAGGTTCAGCCTTTATATTGGTCAATTGGATTGAAATGTTGACTTCTCATCCTCGACTTCGAGGATGTAAATTACAAGTACATTAGAAGTAGGAATGGGTTGGTCTGATGGTGAGGGACACTGGTGATAGGGAAAGGTAGCCCCATGCAAACATCAGTCGAGTGCATTCCCCTGTAGTGGTAACTACTAGAGGCAGTAAGCGTGTGTATAGGGCTTACGCTCAAGTTCAATACGTAGTGAACGTAAAGAACATTTTAAAAATATTTGCTACCCTAGTGTGCCAGGAGAAGAGAGTAAAAATATGAATAAAATTGGGTGGAATTGCGGTAAAGCTGTGAAAATGTAAGCAATATAAAATGACACAAAGTAGTGCCGCTTTACATAACAGGTTTACGACACATACAGGATGTTGCTGCAATTAGCCTTAATCAGCAAACAAACACATTCACAAACACAACATATAGTCAAGGAGATCTCCTGTGACTACATCAAAAGGTGACGACAGGATGAGAAGAACAAAAGGATGAAAAAAATTAATGCAATGAGGAGAAGATGAGAATTGAAAACAAAATGAGAATTGAACGTGTACTTGTAGACCGACCCACTCCGTATACACCATGTAGGCACATCACAGGAATGATACCCACCTCCCTCTCTTTTTCCCTCCCTCCACCCCCCCCCCCTCTCTCTCTCTCTCTCTTCTTATATATACCTTGCACATGGCCATGTACACTATGTATGAATGTCTGTTGAGCGGTATATATGTAAATATGTGTGCTCACGCATATCAGTCCACCCAGACTTTAGGACTTGCCTCAAAATAACATATGTGAGCACATAATGTGATTTTGGTTAGTACTAACATCATGCTTGCGCCCACTCAAGCTTCGTTAGTGACTGGTTGCCAGTCCTGCCCTCCTGCCTCCGCCCCCCCCTCCTTTCTATGTGCTCACTGAACCTGCAACACCCATCACCCCGCCATTATCCTCCATCTAACGCCGTCGGTTGGGTATAAAAAGAATACATCAGAGATATTCTTAGTCACTCACAGATCGGAACTGTGAGGTAAGTATGAACACATTTTTTTTCAATTCTCATCTTCTCCTCATTGCTTTAATTTTTTTCATCCTTTTGTTCTTCTCGTCCTGTCGTCACCTTTTGATGTAGTCACAGGAGATCTCCTTGACTATATGTTGTGTTTGTGAATGTGTGTGTTTGCTGATGAAGACTAATCGCCGCAACGTTCTGTATGTGTCTTAACTCTGTTATGTAAAGCTGCACTACTTTGTGTCATTTTATATTGTTTACAGGGAAGAGAGGAAGAGGAAGGCCAAAGAGAAGATGGGTGCAGGATGTGGTAGATGATCTCCAGATGGGTGTTTTAGACACGGGACATCTTGCTTATGACCGAGAAGTTTTCCGGAAGGTTGTTATGGGAGCGAGGTTCTGAAAGGGACATGCTACTGAACGAATGAATGGATAATGTGCAGAGGTACTTTTCATATCAACCCATATATAGATTGAATGGTAGTCATCATTCAAACATCTTCTTCTTCTTCATTCATTCTAAATTTTTGTTTTGGATGTAATTGCGTTGTGCCTGTTTAAAGCAGAGCTGTGATATTTGCTTCTTTCAGCCGATACATTGGTCTCCTTCAGGCATTTGTTAACCGGGTTAACCTTCCAAGGTGTTCAGACATCTCATCTTCAAGATCTTTTATGCATCTATTGCCCTAGCTATGAAGATGTCTCTGGCAGTGAGAGTGCTAAATGTTTAGCTTTTGAAGCATCATTAATAGCCATCATCCATATTGAAAATGGATTAATATTGCAGTCATTGAAGACTCTCCATATTTCAGGGTGACACAAGACTGAGATCTGTGGAGTGACATGAACGCCTGCGCCGGCTGGCAAGGCATATGATGATGATGATGAATAAGCTAAAGACATATATGGTGCATATGGTGCTAGCCCCATATTTGTACAGACTAATCAATACTTCACCGGCTTAGTGGCGAGGGGGTTACAAATGTAATTTGTAATCCTGAATACCGCGTTCGAAACACAGCTGCTGGCGATTTGGAAGCAGGCCGTCGTGCATTGGTTAACATACAATGGTGTGAGTGCCAGTCCTTCAGAGAGCAAAGGCAAACTACTGAATGTAAACTTGCCCAGAAATGACAAAACAGCCAACAAATGCCGGGATTTACTGCTACGTCCTGTAAAGGATAAGCAACTAACAAACTAATCAATACTCCATGGGTGATTTGGTAAATATCACGCCAGTCGCCTTTAGTTTGTAAGACATTTCCTGGCACACATTAAGGCAGAAGGGGAGGGGTGAACAGATGTAATAGGGAAAGCTGGCCCACATGTAAAAATGAGTCCAGTGCACGGACAAGCAGTAGCAACTGCCATTTCAGTAGCACATGGGTGGACTATACTTGAATTCTAAGGCAGTGAAAAGCAACAAAGTGGAGCACCATCTATCACAAATTTTGTTATTGTTCTGAGTACGTTTAGATAATAAGCATTCAGTGTTCTAGTGCAGTGGTAGAATGTTCACATACATACTTTCTTTTAATGAAAACGATCCACAGAATTCCATAGCATGTACTTCCATGTTGGTGTGCAGTTGCCAGACTTCACATTTTCTAGGTTATGATATAGTATGGTGAGATAATCTACTTTCAGTACTGCCCTGCCCTTTGTTAAAATACTATTGTCATTTCCAAATCCTAGTGCAGCCATTTGCTTCCTGTTGTATATTTTTTTTTAAAGTAATCACTTCGTCCAGTATTGCCTTTTCTTCTGTTTTTAAAATGTTATATTAGCAAAGATCACTTGCCCGCCAGTACATTGGTCTTGGGTTTGAATGTGCATTGAGGCAAATTTGTTAAAACTAACCTGGGCTTCCAGATCACATGAGCCTACAATGGGTATCAGAAAAAACATCTAGGAAATAAAGGCAGTTGGCGTAATAATTATAACCATAATTATATATTTCATTTCAATTTCTACCTCTTATCGTACGATATTAATCTTATGCACCTTTATACCTGCAATTACCATGAATAACATACGAGGGAACGTTAATAAGTAAGTCACAAATGGCTGTAGAAAAATAACTAAGTATGATAACAACTTGAAACCAGTTTATTTTTATGCATACATTGTCCCTTTGTTTCTCAACATATTTTCCATCAACATTGATGCACTTATCCCATCGTTTTATCAGTCCTCCCAAACCGGCTGCATAGAACTGCATGCTTTGTTTTCATTTACCTGCCATCCCATAGAACTGTGTGACTTATTTATTGACTCACCCTCGTAACTTTTTCTACCCAGCTATGCACCATTTTATGGAACAAACATTTGTCAGCGTAAACAATGACAACCCATCTTGGCGGGAGACATTTCGCGAATGGCGCCGAAGTTGAATGTGAAGTGAAAACGTGGTTTACAAAACAGAGCACGCAGTTGTATGTAGTCGGTTTAGGAGGACTGATAAAACGATGGGATAAGTGCCTCAATCTTGGTGGAAATTATGTTGAGAAATAAAGGGACAATGTATGTATAAAAATATACTAGTTTCAAGTTGTTACCATGTGTAGTTATTTTTCTATAGCCATTTGTGACTTACTTATTAACTTACCCTCGTATGTCATTTCAATGTCTACCTGTAATGACATGACATTCATCATACACATCCTTGTCCCTGTATTAACCATAAATAACATATGAGGGAGTCTCTGTGGCGAAGTGGTCAAGCTGTTTGACTCGTGCTCCGAAGATTGTGGGTTTAATTCCGGTGCACCCTTCGGTTTACGAGTTAAATGTTTCGGAGACTCCTGTGGGTCGTCGCCAAAAGCTACGGAGTTCGTGCTTTGTGCGACGCTTTGCGTGCTGCGGAAAGAGACCGAGCCATATGGGATAAAAACCCGGTGCAATGAAGTCGACCCTGTCGACTTTTAAGCGACTTTTTTTGTCTCTGAAATTACCATAAATAACATGTCATTTCAATATCTACCTGTAATGATGTGATATTCATCACACAAATCCTTGTCCTAAAATTACCATCAATAACATATATCATTTCAACGTTTACCTGTAATGATGTGACATTCATCAAATGAATCCTTGTCTCTGACATCCAGCAACAGATAGGGGCAGGAGGAACCCATCATTGGCAGCGGCTTCGCTCTCCACGACGGGGCGCTCAGATCCACCTCTCCCACGCCATTTATGACTCTGAAACACAGAAAAGAAATCTCTAATAAATAAAGAGGCAGAGATAAAGAGATAATAGATGCCACTCAAAATAGACTTGGTAGAGAAGAGGCTAGTGTGCTGGCTTGTTTCACACAAGTTCAGTATGGCTAATATGATATTTATACCGTAAATCATCTACAAATTTGTGTTACATTCGTGCATAGCCAGCACTTACAGATGTGCTATGGAGAATGGCAACCCATGTATGAGACTATGAAGGGTATCCAGTTTAGCGAAGACCTGCTGGATATGGTTAAATGGACAGGGGATAGGCATCAGCTAGTGGTGACAGATGACCTAATGTCTGAGATAGATGATAGAGTGACTAAACTATTTACTAAGGGCAGTCATCATCACAACCTTAGCATTATGTATATAGTACAGAACCTATTTGGTAAGAATAAAGAACACAGAACAATCAGTCTGAATTCGCATTACCTAGTGGTGTTTAAAAACCCTCGAGACGGGTTGCAGATTACCAATTTGGCCAAACAGATGTACCCAGGCCGTGTGTCATATGTCCAAGAGAGTTTTAAGGGCGCGACAGCGGCTCCACATGGGTATTTGTTCTTTGACCTTCAACAGGAAACACTAGATCAGCTCCATTTTCGAAGCCATACTTTTCCCGATCAGCGTCAATCGTCTACATCCCCAAATAATATGTCCAGCTGAGTAAAATGTCACAGTGCCATGCTGTCCTTCTTGAGCAAGGCAAAGCCAGCTGATGTCAAGGCCATAGTTAAAACAGCTTCCCCAGACCTCATCCAATCAATTTGTGAATGTGTCACAATGTGTTAAAAGGTAATGTTCCCCTGACACCTGATCAGAAGAGGCTTCTGCAGTGACACAAAAACAGTCTGAAAGCACTCATGCATAAGAAATTATCTATCAAAAACGGAAACAAATCTTGCAACAAGGTGGATTCATAGGTGCCTTATTCGGCCCCATACTAAAAGTGCTGAAAGTCATCGAGGGTTTGTAATGGCCAAGAAAATGATCCTAATCAACCCCCGGCTGATGGAAAAACCATATGTACCACCAGACACCTAACTGATGCCTGCGTGACTTGGATCATCAAATGCAAAGGGTCCTGGAAACCAAAGATCTGATGATGAGTAGTAAGAAATGGATGTTTTGGTAGTAAATGTGGTGGAAATGAGATATTCGCAACATAGTAAATCCTTCTATATTCAATGTAACGTATCAGATCCACCACATTGAATTCCCGCCGCGTAGAGGACGATATTTAGGTAAAAAATCTAGGTCAAAATCTGTCTAATTAACTTGTCTACTGTGGTATAGGAAAATATAACAACCATGTGTGTGTGTGTGTGTGTGCGTGCGTGCGTGCATGCGTGCGTGTGTGTGTGTGTGTGTGTGTGCGTGCACGCGCGCGCATGAGGGCACACGACTGATCGCTGTGTCCCTCGGTGTGGAGATAAAACCCACTACGTCGGACAAACGAGGCGCAGCAATTCGAACCCCATCACCACACTGACTAATTACTCTGAAAGAAACATGGTCTGAAGTGACAAATCTTACACAGAAAGGCACTAACAACCCAGAAGGGTTTACGGGCATACCGGATGTCACACTGCGATCACGCCCATGGAAGTGGAATGTCTCATCGATAAGAGTGACAGAATCTTGCATTTACCATCATATTCACGAAGCGATTGATGACTCTCCCTGAGATAAGCTGGGTACAGTTACAATGTCTGTCCTCGAATAATTAGTTGGCGATACAAATTGTGCATAGTTATGGTTGTGTGTCTGTCAAGGGTTCTCAAGATGTATACCTCGGATCTGGTTGTGGGTGTGTTTATACATATCTGTGTGGTTGTGTCTCTGTGTGTATGAATGTGCGTGAATGTATGTGTGCTTGATTCTATCTGTCTGTCTGGTTGACTAGATGTCTGGTTGATTATCTGTCTTTCTGTCTATCTTTACGTCTGACTTTATACGTCTCTCAGGCTATCTGTTTATATGAATGCTCGCTTTTTCCCTGTTTCCACTCTTGTGTGACATTGCTGTGATGTCGGTATTTATCAGACTATTGAGTGTGAGTCTACATGTAACTACTGAGTCCATATAGAATGTATGTGTCCCGCTCTGACATCAACAGTGTAACTACTGGGTCCATATAGAATGTATGTGTCCCGCTCTGACATCAACAGTGTAACTACTGGGTCCATATAGAATGTATGTGTCCCGCTCTGACATCAACAGTGTAACTACTGGGTCCATATAGAATGTATGTGTCCCGCTCTGACATCAACAGTGTAACTACTGAGTCCATATAGAATGTATGTGTCCCGTTCTGACATCAACAGTGTAACTACTGCGTCCATATAGAATGTATGTGTCCCGCTCTGACATCAACAGTGTAACTACTGAGTCCATATAGAATGTATGTGTCCCACTCTGACATCAACAGTGTAACTACTGAGCTGTGGTGTTATGTTACCCCTACGACTAGTGAACTCGCAGCTGGCTGACCGGACATCAGTGACCTCAAGTGAACTATGAATGAAACTAACACAGACCGGCGGTAAACTTATAACAAGGTCAGCTGCATACAGTAAACATTCTAAGACAGTTGGTAGTAAGGTTACAGCAGTAAGATACATATACGTCTGTGAGTGCTGGCTTTGCATGAATGTAACACAAATTTGTAGATAGTTTACGGTATAAATATTAACCGTACTGAACTCATGTGAAACAAGCCAGCACACTAGCCACTTCTCTATCTCTACTTCTCTTTCTCTGTGTGCTGATGATGAGGTAGCAGGTTCAACCCCTACACCGGTGAGTTTGACTGAAATGTTGAATTCTCATCCATGACTTGGGGATGTAAACTACAAGTACATCTGAAGTCAGAGTGGGTTCTCCTGATGGTGAGGGACACTAGTAATATTAAAGCTAATCCACATGCAAAACGTCAGTGCAGTGCACTTCCCAGTAGGGACAGCTACTAGAAGTAGTAGCATGCGTATGTACTACGCTTGAGTACATCGTGTATGAGCACACAACAAAATAATACAAATATAACACAAAACATCTCCATGTAGAGGGTGGAGAGATAAACCAATTAAATTGTAATGCCTGGAAAACCATCAATTACAAAAAATACTGTATCTGACATAACAAAAGACACTACAGCAACAGTAATCTAGAGAGCTGAACAGGATATTTATCAATAACATGTGTCTTGCAAAGTGTCGAATGCATTAATGAAACTTCACAGATCTCTACCAGTGGTGTTCTGGGGCAATTCTACTGATGATATTCTTCCCTACCAACATCTAACACCACCAAACATTGTTTCTCTCAGTCTGTCTCTGCCTCTTCTCCCGCTGATATTTCCAGTTGCCTTGTTTCTCCAGCACATCTCTTCTCATTACGTAACCAGCGAACACTGTTTCTCTCCTTCTTATGGCTGTATATAATGTTCTACTTTCTTTACTCACTGCCTGGCAAATGTTGTTAGCTACTCTGGCTATCTAAGGTATTTGCAGCATACCATCTCAGAAATTTCATCTCCCAAGCATCCAATACGAAATACAAAACAGTTAGGTATAGGCAGCACCTGCGAAAAGATGAGACATACTAAACACGGACACAGGATACATACCTTACAACGGGCTGCATAAAGGTGAACATATCACAGAGGGAAAATCCCCCAAAATAAGAGACAATAACAAGAATATATAATAATACAATAATAAAACAACAGTAATTATTCTAGGACACAAGAACCGAATTTTCAATTTTATAAATCTTCACCAGGGATAGGACAACACAAACAGATCTAAAGAAAAACCATACAATTATAAAATAATATTAAAACACAACTCCTTTGTTGTCAAGAAGGTGCAAAACATAGGTTCAGTTTGGTTTTGAAAGTTCCAATGGCTATTTTTCTACAAAGGTTGAATCCAATTCTCCTGGCATCAAAGCTCTTGCCAATTTGTTCATGGACTGGCTTGCTCTAGAAAGGATATCATCTGGACAAAAATAGCTTCATCATCGATTCACACCCTTGAATTGAGATTAACAGTTCTTATACTGCACAACCAGGCTTGACACACTGACTTACTGTTCTAATCGCGACCTGCCAGTTTCTGGAGCAGACGAATCTCTGGGTGAATTATCTGCAGTCTCTTTACTACCTCCGTTATTCATCTGTATTTTGGCCACCTCCCGATCTGCTGTGTCTGGCCGGTCAGCTGAAAACATACAGTAACTTAACATCCATTACTTTGTGGCATAGTCGTTAGTTTATTTGCTCGCAAGACCCTAATCTGGGTTCAATCTCCAGTGGTAGTCGGATTAACTTTTCCAACCTGTACAGCTCTCAGGTCACCTATCATCAGCTTCAGGTGCCCTGCCAAATGTCTAGCCTAGGTCAGTGGTTCTTAACCAGTGCAAAATCCCCCCCGCGGTCTCCAGGGGGTGTGGGGGGGGGGGGGGGGGGGGGGGGTTAAGACCACAGGTTGGCAGACTCAAACTGGCTTCAGGACCACACAAAATGTGATCCTCCCCCTTTCTTGAATTGTATGTGTGTGTGTGTGTGTGTGTGTGTGCGTGTGTGTGTGTGTGTATATATATATATATATATATATATATATATATATATATATATATATATATATATATATATATATATATATATATATATATATATGGGTGTGTGTAAAAGGGGGGGGGGGGGAGATGACATTTTGGAAAGGGGGGAATGACATTCTAAACATATGATGAAAGGGTACATGGGCCAGAAAAGGTTGAGAACCACTGGTCTAGGTGCTCATGTCCCTCCACAGATCTTGGTCCTTAATGTTCTCATATACCCATGCCACCATCTAAGACCACCAAGCATCGTTTCTGCTTGTCTACCTCTGCCTCTTTCCAGTTGTCACAATGTTCTCCAATGCATCTCTTCTCGTTACATAGCCAAAGAACAATGTTTGTCTCTTATGGCTGTTGTACTAAGTTCTACCTTCATTGCTCTGGCAGTTAAAGATGTCCTCAATATTTATCTAAACAAAACCCACATCTTTGCTACCTCCAAGCTCTTCCTAATTTCAAACTGTTCTGCGCAGTACACTAGGCAGAAAATGGAAGTCGTACCATGTTTATTATTGGCATTTGAACAATTGTTTATAAACTCTGAAATAATTCAGTTTCCTCCACGCACTTCCTAATTTATTCATTCACATTCCAAGATTTACTAACATAAACAGCGGATCAGTTTCTATATAACATTTCATTAATCAAAATAACTATTATTTATTGACAATGACGTATTACATAAGATACTTTTCATTATCTAAAATGCAGTTTTTGCTTTTCAAAAGTTAACAGCTGCAATTTTTCTTTTTGGTGCTCGCTCATTTTTAACACCAGCGTAGTCCAAACACAATACTCCTATAGCACCGGAATGAATTTTTGCATGTGGATTAGCTTATTATTACTAGTGTTCCTCATCATCAGGCGAACCCACTCCAAACAACTGAAATGAAGTCTTCTACACATATCTGAAAATGCTTACATCTTGGTGATGGGTTGTCTGTTGCCTCATTGATGCTGGTGTCGAAGTCTGCCACCTGGATAACCTGTGATACCAGAAGATAATACATTAATAGATTACACATTCTGTGGCTTACAGAAAAGTTTGACTGTCTTATATAACTACAGGAGATCATGGAAGTAAAAGGAATATGAAAGATGACTTTCATTCATTCATTCAGTAGCATGTCTTTTGCAGAACCTCGCTCCCATAGCAACCTTCCAGACAACTTCTAGGTCATAAGAAAGATGTCCCTCATCCAATACTCCCACCTGGAGATCATCTGCCACATCCTGCACCCATCTTCTCTTTGGCCTTCCTCTTCCTCTCTTCCTGGGCATATACCCCTCCATTATTGTCCTCTCCAAACTTTCATGACGTTTCAAGTGACCAAAATATTTCAATTTTCTTTGTTTTATCATCTTTAGTAGCCAATCTTCTTCAATATTCGGCTCTTGTCATATGGATGCATTTGTTCTTAGATGACTACTTTACTAAAAACATGCACAGAATTGGTGAACAAAGACTGTGTGACCTCATATGTTTTGGCTGATCATGGTTGGCTCATCAAATTCTGAGAAATTTAGTGCTATTTCAATGGACAGAAATAAATTCTGTCAACATTGCACAGTTGTAGGTTCAGGTGTATGATACACCTGACTAATGATGACACTTTTCTAGGGTGTTAGAGTTGGTCATGCATCGATGCAAACATGTTTCCTGCAGCGAGGCGCTGTTGTCATTTGGACTTGACAGGTTCTAATCCAGGTGTGGTGACTAGATCTTTTAATTGTTGTTTTCTAGTGTGTTATCGCCGGCTCCGTGGTGAAGGGGTTACAGAAGCAAATCGTAATCCCGCATACAGTGGTCGAAACACAGCTGTGGGTGAATTGGAAGCAGTCCACTATGCATTGGTTTTCATACAATGGTATGAGAGCCGGTCGTTCAGAAAGCAATGGCAAACTACTGAACGTAAACTTGCCAAGAAATCACAACAGACAAAAAATGCAGGGATTGACTGTTATGTCCTGTAAACGATATGTAATTAACTTACTTAGTGTGTCATCTGCGTTTATCAACTGGTTCAACCTGACACATTGGGGTAAAATTCAGCCACAAGTGATTTGGGAGCGGATTGTTTTGTGCTGATTGATTACAATGGGATGAGCAATAGCCGTTCAGAAAGCAATGCAAGCTACTGAAAGTCAAATAGCCTAAAAGATCACAAAAAATCAACACATTCTGGGGTTGATTGTGATGTCCTGTTAACTACATGAAATTAACTTTTTCTTGTGGAGTGTCCTCTAATCTCTACTTCTGTCTTCTACTTCAATTAGCACCAATGAATTCTTGTGAATGTGTTTATGTGCTGCACAATATCTACTTGTTATAGTGCGAGTGTGTGTGCATGTGTGTGTATTTGTGTGTGTTCTTAAGTAGTGCAAGTGTGTAGAATTCCCTAACTCTATTCTGTCTATACAACATCTGTGTGTGTGTATGTCTGCATGTATATATATATATATATATATATATATATATATATATATATATATATATATATATATATATATATATATATATATATATATATATATATATATAATGCTTTTGATTTACTTCTACAATCTGCAAAATGAAAACCCTAATGTAACAATGTTCAATACCATATGGGGGAAAAAACTATATTAACCAAATATATACTACCAGGAAGTGACACTCTATGTCTTTTACTGATCAGCATTCATGAACTTAATTTACCACACCACAATCACTCACCAGCTGCACGAAAGTAGAAATTTTCATTCTCTTAAAAATTTCATCTGGACGGAAATTGTAGTCTGAGAAGAATAAAATGCAAATATTTTATGGGAATAAGTAATACATAAATGGAAAATGTAAAATATTCATTCAATGAATATAACATATGTACACTTACACATCTAGCAAGCCAACCAGACTTATCATCACCCAATCATCCAGCTAGACACACATGTACGGCCAACTAGCCAATGAAAACGGTCAGACAGGTGTACTTATCATGCCAGCCAATCAGTAACACCCAGACAGACATAGTTATCCAGCCAGCCAATCAAAAAACATCAATCAGGCATAATTATCCAACCAGCTAATCAAAAACATCAGACAGATTTTCACAATGTGTTTCTAATTGGACACTAACCTCTCTTAAGCTCCTCCATCTTTTCCAGGTACTTTGAGAGACTGGCCCCTGTAAAATGTACATGTTCTATTAAAAGATCTTTGGCTACTAAAGACGATAAAACAAAGAAAATTGAAATACTTTGGTCACTTGAAACATCACGAAAGTTTGGAGAGAACAATAATGGAGGGGTATTATGCCCAGGAAGAGAGGAAGAGGAAGGTCAAAGAGAAGATGGGTGCAGGATGTGGCAGATGATCTCCAGATGAATGTATCAGAGCGGGACATCTTGCTTATGACCGAGAAGTTATTCGGGAGGTTGTTATGGGAGTCAGGTTCTGCAAAGTGCATGCTACTTAATGAATAAAGGAATTAAAGGATTGGCGTGGATTTATCAGTGCATCATACTGTTAAAAACTGGTTGCCACAGTCAACAATGTATCTTCAAACAATTTAAAAATGGCCTAGCAGTCATGGCACTCACAGGAGCATAGTGTCTAAACGCTCCCTGCCAGCCTCGGGGTCATGGGCTTGATCCCCAACAGGGTGGATTCCAATTTTTAAAATTGACTGGGCTCTGATGTCGACCCAACCTAAAATTTGTAGCAGGAAATGTCTTGGGAATTAAAAGCAGTTTACGTAATACTGACCACATCACCTGATGAGTGCTGATTGGTCGATAAAAATATTGGTTTGACATCATATACCCAAAGCACCTAAAGGCATGTAGCAGGGTCCTTGACTTACTTACTAAAACAGTCATGCAACATGGGTATCAATGTTTTAACAGGGACATCAGCATCATTATCAAATAACTATGTATATACATATCTGAGTCATTGCCTGTGTGTGGTAAGTGGGAGGAAACTGCAGCGTTTATGGAGGTAGTATGTACGTAAAGTCAAGGAAACTTTTGCACGTCTTGATGCATATGCCATGTTTTATCTACACCCATCAGCACTTGATGGATGGTGTCAGTAACACACTGGCTACCTTTACTTCTGAGGATATTTCCTGGTACTCATGTAGGCAGGGTTGACACAGGTCAATTTATAGAAAAATAAATCTGCCTCGATGGGGATTTGAACACAAGGCCACTAGGCCGGCAGGAAAGCATCTAGCCCAGTGGTTCTCAACCTTTTTTGGCCCATGCTCACCTTTACCATATGTTCAGAGAGACGCAGGGGTGTTTCCAAGGCACCAGGGCCGGGTTACATACTGGCCAAGACCTATTAACACGTCCTCGTCGAGCATCCTGGGCAACAGGTCCCTTCAGGGTCCTGGCTAAAGTCAGAGGATCGCCGATTCCTCCGAAGTTGAAGAGTGCCTGCCTGTACAGCGAGGAACCACCAGTTTGCACACCAATAAGCCAGACATGGGACAATGCATACTCACGCAAACCTCAGGTCCTGTATGACATCACACTGATGTTGGACAACAGGATGCCTTCATCCGACATACAGGACTTCGCGTTGGAGCTCAAGCCAACGAACACAAGCAAGCAAGCAATAACTATGCGAATAATCATATGCGGCCATGGCGGAGTTGAATCAGGTCTGTGTTCTTGTTCTGATAATGCCATGGGGGGACAAGCCATCCAGGTCTTGATCTCTTTGCCTTCCCTTTGCATCAAAAGCCAGCTCTGTGATGAAGGGGTTATGGACGCAATTAGTAATCCTGCATAATGCTTTTGAAACACAGCTGCGGGAGATTGGGTAGCAGATCACCTAGCTTTGGTTTTCATACCATGGTATGTGTGCTGCTTGTTCTGAAAGCAATGGCAAACTACTGAACATAAACTTGCCAAGAGATCATCCATCCATCCATCATGTGCCATGCCGGTAAGCGTGGGCGGTCATGTTCTGCCATCTCACTCGATCACCAGAGTCGTGGATCAGCTCCGTGTTTCTGTCTCGACCATGCCACAAGGCCAAGCCATCCAGGTACTTGCTTCTAGGTCTTCCCCTTGGTCTGTTCCCCTTGATCTTACCAATTGTCACCAAATTCTCCAATCCATTTCTTCTCATAACATGCCCAAAAAATTTTGACTGTCTACATCTAATTTCTCTAATCAATTTACGATCTTCATTTGTTTCTTGAAGGACTTGTTCATTGGTCTTTCTGGCTGTCCATGGTATTCTTTGCATTTTCCTCAGAAACCACGTCTCTACAGCCATCAGATGTTTTTCAGCCTGACTGCTCATTGTCCACGCTTCACATCCATATAAAAGTACAGGTTCAATGTAGCATCTCAACACTCTTTTTCTCGTTTCAATTGACATCTTTTTATTGGTCAATATGTTTTTCATCTTGCTAAAGGCTACTTTTGCCATGGCGATTCTTGTTCTAATCTCTTCAAGGCATCTCCCATCAGATGTTATTACTGTTCCGAGATAATTGTACCTGCTCACTTGTTGAAGAATATTCCCATTTACTTGTATATTACATTGTGGTATTTCGTCCTTCCTAGTGACGACCATAATCTGTGTCTTTTTACAATTTAATTCTAACCCTAGTTGTTCACTGTGTGTAACAATCGCATCTACTAAATTTTGCAGGTCCTGTTCATTGTCTGCAATCAAGACTGTATCATCTGCATATCTAATGTTATTGATGCATCGTCCCCCAATGTTGATTCCTTCCATATCTTCAATATTTCTGAAAATACTTTCACTGTACAGGGAAAACAGATCTGGAGACATTACACATCCCTGTCTCACACCCCTTTTAATAGGCTGATATTGGCTTACTTCATTATCAACTCTTATGGCAGCTTGTTGTTTCCAATATATGTTTTTTACAAGTCTAAGATCTTTTCCATCAATTTGTAGATCTTCAAGCATCCTTATCATGTTGACATGTCTCACTTTATCAAAAGCCTTTGTGTAGTCAATAAAGCAAAGGTGTAGATCTTGGTTTACTTCTATAGAACGTTTGATTATGTTTCTCAGTATATACACAGCATTTACTGTACCCTTGCCTTCCACAAACCCACATTGTTCTTCTCCTATTTCAGGTTGTATTTTCCTCCTAACTCTTTGCATGATAATTCTTAGCAAAATCTTCATGATGTGACTCATTATACTAATTGTTCGATGTTGATCACATTCCAAGGCTCCTGATTTCTTTGGGATTGCAATAAATTCAGAATTACATAACTCCTGAGGTATATTTCCAGTATCATATATTGTATTAAGCAGACTGGTAAATTTCATCATCATCAAGTGCCGTGCCGGCTGGCGTAGGCGTTCATGGCTCTTCATAGATCTCGTTCTTTGGTTTTCTGGATCAACTCTGCTGCTGATATTCCTCCATGCCACCGTCTCAATCCATCCAGCATCACTTCTCTTGGTCTACCTCTGCCTCTCTTCCCCTCGATCTTTCCAGTTGTTACGATGTTCTCCAATGCCTCTCTTCTCATCACATGACCGAGGAAAGCTGTTTGTCTCTGTCTTATTGTTGTATGTAATGTTCTAGTTTCATTAGCCTGTTTCAGGCAGTCGTCGTTAGTTACTCTGGCAGTCCAAGGAATTCGCAACATTCGTCTCAGGAAACACATCTCTGTTGCTTCTAATTTCTTCTTAATTTGTTCATTTACATTCCAAGATTCACTGCCATACAGTAAAACTGGTTCTACATAGCATTTCAGAACTTTCTTTCTTACATTCAGTGATAGTGACTTATTGCATAAGATACTCTTCATTTTCTGAAATGCGGCTTTTGCCTGCCCTATTCTGCTCCTAATCTCTGTTGTACATCTTCCATCTGATGTTATAAATGCCCCTAGGTATCTAAAATTATCAACTTGGTTAAGGATTTTCCCTTCTATTTCTATGTCACATTTTGGTATCACCATTTTCTTTGATATTACCATTGTTACTGTTTTCTTGATATTCAAGGAGAGTCCTTTCCTTGCACTCTCTGTTACTACAACGTCTAATAATTGTTGTAGGTCTGTTGAATTATCCGCCACCAATACTGTGTCATCTGCATAGCGTATATTATTTATATTATAACCTCCAACTAGTATTCCTGGCATCTCTTTGATCTCTCTCATTATTACTTCGCTATACAGGGAGAAAAGATCTGGTGACAAGACACACCCTTGTCGTACTCCTAGCTTTATCTGTTCGTAACTACCCTCTTTATTTCCCATTTTAATTGCTGCTACTTGGTTCCAGTAAATATTCTTTATTATTCTTAAATCTTTTCCATGCATGTTGATATCTTCCAACATTTTAATCAGTTCATCATGTTTTACTTTATCAAATGCCTTAGTATAATCTATGAAGCACAAATATATGTCTCTCTGTTTCTCTATTGACCTTTCTATTAGTGTCCGTAATGTATAAATTGCATTGTTTGTGCCCTTTCCTTCCACAAATCCATACTGTTCTTCACTAATTTCCATTTTTATTTTCTTTTTGGTTCTTCTCATTATGATTCTGAGTAGAAGCTTAGTGATATGGTTTATAAGGTTAACTGTACGAAAATCTTCACAATCAATTGCTCCTGGTCTTTTTGGTATAGCTATAAATACAGATTTCAGCATATCACTGGGTAAATATCCACTGCTGTAAATATTCAACATTTTGGTTAATATATCTACTCCAAATTCTCCCAACACTTCTAATTCTTCTATTGTGATTTCATCTGGCCCAGCTGTTTTTCCTTTCTTCATACGTTTCATAGTGTCAGCGACTTCTTCTTTCAGAATAGGTGGACCTTCTAAGTTACTATCTTCTGTTAATTCTTCCCTTTCTCCTTCATATAATTCTCTTATATGCTCATTCCACCTCTTCATTATAGCATCTTCCTCTAATATTATCTTTCCTGTTTTTGATTTCAAACACCCTGTATTTATTCTTATTTTTCTTCCTGTAAGCTCACTGATTTGTCTATGCATATTTTTTGTATCTTTAATGGAATTTAATTCAATTTTTTTGCATTGCTCGTTTAACGAACTTTCTTTAGCCTTCCCACATTTATCTTTTATTTCTTTATTTATCTTAGCGTATTCTTGTTTGTCATTTTTACTGTTTTCTTTTGTCCATCAGTTTTAAGATATCTTCATTCATCCATTTTTTCTTAGCTATTTTGCCTCTCTCCGGTAATACTTCTTTGCTGGTTTGATGAATGGAGTCCCTTAACATTTCCCATTGTTCATCTATACTCTGTATTTTAGTTATTGCATTGTACCTATTTTTCACAGTCACTCTGTATTGTTCTTGCATTTCTTTATCTATTTTCAGAACCTCTTTATTAAGTCTCATGTTCTTAACCATTTTTTTCCCTCTCTTTAATCTTACTTTTATTTGTCCACATAGTGGTACATGATCACTATTACAGTCAGCACCAGGCATTGTCTTTACTTTAATTAAAGCATTTCTAAATCTTTTATTAATTAGTATGTAGTCAATTTGGTTGCGTATTTTCTTATCAGGGCTTATCCATGTGTACAGTCGTCTTTTATGGTGATGGTGTTTAAACCATGTGTTTCCAATTATCATATCATTTATATTTGTCCATTCTATTAGCTTTTCCCCTCTTTCATTTCTTGTACCTAAACCATAATTCCCCACTACATCCTCCATTTTTCCCTTCCCTACTTTTGCATTAAAATCACCAAGTATTATCTTTATTTCTTGTGATCCAATTTGAGCCATCGCCATTTCTATTTCGTCGTAAAAGTTGTATTTCTTCATCACTACTGCTTGCTGTTGGTGCATATACTTGTATAATATTTATGTCTATTGGTTTGCCTTTGATTTTTACCATAATAACTCTATCTGAAATACACCAGTATCCATTAATTGACTTGGCTGTTTTTTCGTCTAATATTATTCCTACACCTTTTTCATGTGTATCCCCTCCAGAATAAATTATTGTGTGATTGTCAGCTATAATTTTGCCCGATCCCTTCCATCTTATCTCACTAACGCCTATTATATTCATTTTCATGCTATCCATCTCTCTTAGAACATTGGTCAACTTTCCTAGCTCATTTAATGTCCTAACATTCCATGTTCCTACTCTAAATTTATTTATTTTAGCTAAGATTTTGCCATCAGTAGCTGGATGACGGTCTGGTGTCACCTGTGGCTCATGACTGTCCCTACCGGACGAGGATGTCCTAAGACAGCCATTAACGTCCTTCACTAACTTTGATATATGTTTTGCCATGAAGTCTTGGGAAGATAATGTGGTGGTGTCCCCTTGCCTTCCACATTCACATGGTGGTCTTTTTACCTCTGCCTTTGACAGCCATTTCTGACTGTAAGGACAAGTGAGTGCCCTGCTCTGCTCAGCTGCAGAGTTGTCCACTTATTCCGGTGGATACTCAGTCTCCAGAGCTGTGTTAGCCACACCGTGGTGTGTTTCCATCCTCTACCACGGGGAGGTGCAGTTGGGATTTTCCCTTCATAAAGTTATGGTCTCTGACCAAAACTCTCCAGTACATGGTAACTTTATCTATTCCATATTCTTCTAAAGCATTAATCATTTCTGTTGTGACGCTGTCTGAACCGGGGGTCATAAACAGCCAAAAATGCTCGGGTGTATTGTGACATCCTGTAAGGGATATGCAACTAACTTGCATAACTGTATCAAATGTGGTTTAATATCTTTGTTACCTGTATCCACCGTGGCTCGCACATGCTTGTACTTAGGGTTCTCAGGAATCTTCTTCTCCAGGGGCTTCAGTAATATAACAATGTTATGTGTCAAATTATAATTTAACATTTCTGTGAAAGAAATAATAATTACAGTTTTAAATCACAAATTCATGTGAATTTTGGCACAGAGAAATAACGTAAGTAAGTCAGTAAAGATCCTTTTGTACGCCTTAAGGTGAACTGGGTGTATGGTGCTGCAGCCAAATTTGTATAGACTGATCGGCACTCCAGGAGTAATTGGGTCAGTCTCACACCAGCCGCCTTCACTTCCCAAGACATTGCCTGGTACTGACTTTATCTGGGTCGACCTGGAAGACCTGGTCTATTTTAAAAAACCTGCTCCTGTGTGAATTTAAATCCATGACCACCAGGCCAGCAAGCAACTATGAGGGGGCTTAACATTAAAATCTTAAAGGTTTTTAGGTGAATATATTCTGAAAAAGTAAAGAACAAATGTATTATTTTTCTATGAAGTTACCACTGCGTTCAATGCAAGTCTTTCAGCACCAATAAAGTGCTTGGATTCCTGTAGAAATAAGTCTCTGGGGTCACTTATTAGTGTGCCTGACCCGGTCGTGAACAGTCTGTCACAGAAGTCACGCCATTTTGAAACTTCCTACTCCACACATACACTTGCTGGACTGATAGACATGCAGCACCATACTGGACCTTCATTCGCTGATGAACTTCTATATATTTCACCCCTTTACTGATCAAAAAACGGATAACGGAACGCTGCTCCTCTTTGGTGCATGTCAAAAGTGGGGGGGGGGGGGGGGCAGCCATCTTTAAACTGTCCTTATGATGTCACCATTTTCATCTGCACTGTTATGTCACATGCTTAACCCTCTTGAAATTCTTAACAACAATATTGGCAATTTACAAGACAATGACATGGTTATTGTAATTTCAATCACACTTTTAAGATTTTCACATGAAGCCCCCTCATAAACAGTTACTATGCTACCATAGCTCCCACACAGACAAATGCCTAGAGATAATGGGCTGTGGAGAGACATGGTCACCTAAACCAGTGTCACGATGCTTTCTAATAAAAGAATAAATAATGAATGTAATTATTTTAAAACCTAAATAACAAACAATGCAAAATTCAAGAGCAAGTAATGTTGATATAGTGCTTTTCCTTATTTGATTTTAGTTAGTTAGTTAGTTGGTTGGTTGGTTGGTTAGTTTGTTAGTTAGTTGGTTGGTTGGTTGCTTAGTTTGTTGGTTGGTTGGTTAGTTGGCTGGGTGGTTAGTTAGTTAGTTGGTTGGTTGGTTAGTTGGCTGGGTGGTTAGTTAGTTAGTTGGTCGGTCAGTTAGTTAGTTGGTTGGTTGGTTAGTTGGCTGGGTGGTTAGTTAGTTAGTTGGTTGGTCAGTTGGTCGGTCAGTCAGTCAGTTAGTTAATTGGTTAGTTAGTTAGTTGGTTGATTAGTTAGTTAATTGGTTGCTTAGTTAGTTAGTTAGTTAGTTAATTGGTTGGTTGGTTAGTTAGGTAGTTAGTGTGGTTAGTTAATTGGTTGGTTAGTTAGTTAGTTACTTATCTGTTGGGGTATCATCCTTGCACTCTAGACATGTCCATAGGTGCTCAGATCCCCCCTCAACATATGCATCAGTGTCCGGTGGCTAATAGTGCCAGTTCTGTGTTGGTGAGACCCCTCATTCTCTTGATGTGCCTCTCGTGTCTGGTCATGCCAATTTATACATGTTACTTGGTTGCTGCACATGTGATCTGTGCAGTGAGTTGGCAGTTAGGCCCTAGATCTCTCCAACATCTTGTAATGTAATACAAACTCTGTTACAAAAGTATCGGTCCCATGGCTGGGAAAAATACAATTACTCATCTGGAGACCTGAAACCCTAATCCACTTTAAAGTACTCAAAACTAAGAGGGAAGACCAGGAGAACTTTTAATCAGATAGCGGTGGGAACGATTAGTATTTTGACTCTTCACTGGCTGTTGAACGAGGGGACGGAGCACGTATGGGAATGTCCTGAGTGCAGTGATGTCGGTTCTTAACTCAACTCAACTTAGTACTCTCCATGGGACTATGCACACTTTCACAGTGGTCCCTGTTATTGTTGGAAACATTTAAGAAAGGCCTCTTGAGGAATAGAGTTCACCATGGCCTTTGGGTCTGACACTACTGGCCTAATGTACCTTAAAGCATGTAAAAGGGTCCTTTATTTATTTAATTCAGTATGCATTTATTGGTTGCTTCACACATGAATTGCTTTACTGAACCTGTTTCCCAGCCAGTTATTACACTAGCTGTCATCATCGGGTTAGACAGTCACAAGACGGTGGTAAAGTCTAATTATGTCTCTCCGCTGTTCACAGTAGTTCTCTTCTGTTGTGAGTAAATCTTAACTTCAATGGCTTTGTGTGTTTATATGATGTATTCATTTCTTGGATGCCCTGTTTATTTTCCCAAAAGATGTTATCTCCAATATGTTCAATACATCATTTTCAACCCACCCATACAGATGTCGAAATCTAAGGAAAACCACTACATTGCCTTCCCAATAATATGTTTATGATATGTCATACTAGCTAGTTTCTTCTTCTTCTTCTGCGTTCATCCTGAGTTTCTTTTTTGAGGACGTGACTGCGTTGTGCCTGTTTACAGCAGAGCTGCGTTCTTGCGCCGTTAGGCCGACACATCCGACTTCTGCGGGCATTTGTTGACCGAGTTAACCTTCCCGGTGATACTAGCTAGTTTGATTACATTTCTCTAGTATATCAAAAATTATTTATAAAAATCAGTTGCAAAGCCCAAAAAAATTTTTGGGACTGATTTTTGCATGTGGGTTAGCTTACCCTATTATTGTGTCCCTTGCACCGGGCAAACCCACTCCGACTTCAGAGGTACTTGTAATTTACATCCCCAAGTCAAGGATGAGAAGTCAACTGTTTTCTAACTAACCAGTGTAGGGGTTGAACCTGATACCATGGTATCAGTGCACCAGAAGTTTAAGAGTAGGCGATTGTAACCATTCAGACAATCTGACCTCCAGCCGACAAAATGAAATCCAAGACTACCTGATTCAAGTCTCTACATCAATTATATATAAGATGTTGATTTTACTGTTTTGGAAATTAATTATATCCTCAAATGATAAACAGAGGAATAAATGCTGATACTGGAAGGTCTCTGATCGAAGGGAACAGACCAAGAGGAAGACCGAGAGGAAAATACCTGGATGGCTTGGCCACATGGCATGGACGAGACAGGAACACTGAGCTGATCCACAACACTGGTGATCGAGTGAAATGGCGAATCATGACCGCCCACGCTTTCCGGCATGGCACATGATTGATTGATTGACTGGAAGGTGGACTTATTTCAGACACCACTCCAACTGTATCACATTATCAATTAGATTGCATATTCGAGCACTAGAAATGGACCGCCACATGGGCTTGTAATTGTTGTCAAGTCACTGTAAAAATCTGTCTTCTGTTAATTACCTACCTGTTTGCTGAAAAATATTTAACTATATAAGCAAATAATTAATTCAAGTCATTGAAGAATAAAGTGGATTTGTTGGTGTAATGGTTAAGACAATATGCTGTCAATGGAATGATAAAGGTCGAATAAGGGTTCAATGCCAGCTCTTGTTGTTCACTAGGGGTCGCCTAGTTCTCTATTAAACACAAAAATGTGATAATAAAAATGGGTTAATTAGGGCTGTGTTTACCTTAATGTTAATTAAAATGCTTATGCATTGTTGAACTAACCAAGGTCATTGTTTCCATGTAACATTCCTGCATTGTTTATTCTGCTAGATTAAATGGGATGTGATCATTCAAAAACACGTAGGCATGTATGCTGCTAAATTAAAGGCTAGGCTTATTTATGTAAAACTTATTAGAATGATTACTGATTTTCATATTAATGTAAGGAATTTCTGTTTCATTGTCTTCACCAAGTCATTGATGATCGATTGTATTTAATCAAAGAAAAGGTAATGAAATAACCAACGCCTGCTTGAAACAAAAGTTTCTTTCAGAGAATAATCAATGTTAAATGCCTCCCATGTGTTCTCAAATATTAGACATTCAATGGCAATAGATTATGCAACCACATGCATATAAAATTCAAGGTTGGCAAATCAGCCATGTGAACATGTGGACTGGAACCACACACAGCATGTTACATACTCCAAGACTGCCCAAAATATGACATATCTAGGGAAATCTTCTGGCCTAGAGAGATGACTGTGGAAGATAAACTCTGTGGACCACTGAGTGAATAAAAGAAGATAGTACAATTCATACAAGAGACAACATTGCAGATAGAGACACATTTGAAGCGAACAAAAGAAGAAGAAGAGAATCAATTACATCTGTAAATGAATTAACCATAGATATGTCGTATTGTGATAAGTCAACAAGAAACAGGTAGTGTTGTTGCAGCAAATTGTATACTTAAAGTATTATCATTTAATTATATTTTGTGTACCAGTAAAGGGTGTGGCTCCGGAGACAAATATTGTGAATTCCTTGGACTGCCAGAGTAACTAAGATTGCCTAAAAGAGGCTAATGAAACTAGAACATTATATACAACAATATGAAAGAGACAAACAGTTTTCTTTGGCCATGTGATGAGAAGAGAGGCATTGGAGAGCATCGTGACAACTGGAAGGATCAATTGGAAGAGAGGCAGAAACAGACCAAGAGAAATGATGCTGGATGGATTGAGACAGTGGCATGGAGGAATATCATCAGCAGAGTTGACCCAGAACACCAAAGACTGAGATCTGTGGAGAGATATGAATGCCCACGCCAGCTGGCAAGGCACTTGATGATGATGTACCAGTGATGCTAAATTTCCTGATTATTTCAAAATCACAACAAACCCAGCAATGATTACTAGGTAATGTATTACATGCATTGTTAAATGAAATACGGGCAGATTTATATATTTTATTATAATACTGTCCTTTATTGGAAGATTTCTGTTGTCTTTCTATGAGGTAAGAACACCCAAAAATAATGTGATCTGCAGCTGGTGCAAAATGTGAACTGATTCAGTGCCAAACAAAAAAATAGCTTTTGTCCAAACAAAAATGGATGGTGGAAAATGGGAATTTGGAGTATCTCACAGTTATAACTTAAAAGTTGTTAATATGGTAGCAGACATGTTGTATTATAACGCTATGACAACATTTTGGTAATATATAAGCTCATGGCTGATACAGAAAGTCCCTTAAGACGGTTAATCATTCCAAGCCACTTAATGAGTTAAATTACACATAAATAAATTCAGCATTCATTTTCATGTGTATTTAAGAAGTTTTGACTAGTGAAGTTTCCCACCAAGTTCTCGAAGCACAATTATGAAATTACATGCCAGAATTTGAAAATACTATGGCTGCTAATGGCCGGTGACCTAATGATGATTGTAATAATGTAATGATGGCAATGTAATATGTCAAGATGAGGCCAACACTTCTGCAAGTTTACCATAAATGCATGTTTAAGCTAAACACCCATATTAATAATTATATTTAGTTGTTCATAACTTACATAAGACATCTTGCCTATTATCAGACAACTTTACATAAGATCCCACTGGTCAGAATGACACCATGAAGCATGTTAGAATGCATTTATTAATGTAATATCTATATTTGATGGTGTCTGCTCTCTCCCTCTCTCTCTCTCTCTCTCTCTCTGCATGCATGTGTGTGCATATTGAGTTGAGGTAAGAACCGACATCACAGAATACATGCTCTGTCTTCATCTGCAACAGCCAGCGAAGAGTTCTATGTAACATGCAAGAACTCTTTTTCTAATTTTCAAAGACCATAGGTTGTGCCATAGGTTCTAAATACTGTTTAAGTTTATTCTTTATTAGAAAAAAGCTCAAATTCCACATCACACTTCTTTTGGATACATTTATGCATCCATTGTCTATCTATATAGTTCTCTCTGTTAACTTTATAATAACATGTAACAAATGTTTTATCGTTACAATGTTAGGACAAATGGTGCAGAAGTGTTGATTGTTGGTTGAATATATAACTTTCCTTTTGGTTCCACTTGTGCAGGGTTGGAAAAGTGCTATCAAATGGTATTTTACTTCGGGTGTGAGGCATAGTCCCTCCTCTGATTTAAAACATTCTAAATCTCGTGGATTTTTAGTTTATTTGATGTAAGTGTCAAGTAAGGCTTGCCTCCCGTATTGCCTCCCGTATTGTCATATCATCAAACATTAATGATCAATAGTTATAGCAATGATAGTAGTTTGACCACTGAAGTGCAGAAATAGTGCAGAACTAGCAGACCTAAGAGCAGCACTTCATGAACTATGTCAGAAATGCAAAATGGCTGTAATACAATGAATCTCTCAACATGTGACATATCTGGAAATGAAGAGGCTGACAGATTGGCACAGGAAGATGGGAGAATACCTCAGCCTGACACAGACATAACCTATGATGAGATGAAGAGGTTTATAAGAAGCAATTACAGGATCAAGTGGCAATCAGAGCATCCAGGCCACTAGAAAGATGATCAATATTACCAACTCCACCAAAAATAACATGTAACAATCAGCAGACTTCACACAGGACACAACAGGCTGAAATACCACATGCTTAATAAACTAAAGATAGAATATAGTAAATCATATACTGATGAATGCAACTGTAGAACTACTAAACATTTGATGCAAGAGCAACCAGCGACTTAATAAACTAAAGATAGAATATAGTAAATCATATACTGATGAATGCAACTGTAGAACTACTAAACATTTGGTGCAAGAGCAACCAGCGACTTAATAAACTAAAGATAGAATATAGTAAATCATATACTGATGAATGCAACTGTAGAACTACTAAACATTTGGTGCAAGAGCGACCAGCGACTTAATAAACTAAAGATAGAATATAGTAAATCATATACTGATGAATGCAACTGTAGAACTACTAAACATTTGGTGCAAGAGCGACCAGCGACTTAATAAACTAAAGATAGAATATAGTAAATCATATACTGATGAATGCAACTGTAGAACTACAAAACATTTGGTGCAAGAGCAACCAGCGACTTAATAAACTAAAGATAGAATATAGTAAATCATATACTGATGAATGCAACTGTAGAACTACTAAACATTTGGTGCAAGAGCAACCAGCGACTTAATAAACTAAAGATAGAATATAGTAAATCATATACTGATGAATGCAACTGTAGAACTATAAAACATTTGGTGCAAGAGCGACCAGCGACTTAATAAACTAAAGATAGAATATAGTAAATCATATACTGATGAATGCAACTGTAGAACTACTAAACATTTGATGCAAGAGCAACCAGCGACTTAATAAACTAAAGATAGAATATAGTAAATCATATACTGATGAATGCAACTGTAGAACTACAAAACATTTGGTGCAAGAGCGACCAACGACTTAATAAACTAAAGATAGAATATAGTAAATCATATACTGATGAATGCAACTGTAGAACTACTAAACATTTGGTGCAAGAGCAACCAGCGACTTAATAAACTAAAGATAGAATATAGTAAATCATATACTGATGAATGCAACTGTAGAACTACTAAACATTTGGTGCAAGAGCAACCAGCATGTGAACTACAGATAAAACTACTCTACCTCCTAAACCAGCTCCATTTTAGGATACAAATCTATGGAGGTGTTAACAAGACCATATTTCATGGCGTAACTGCGTGGCATCCTGATTTCTGTGGTGTGCCTCCTGGCTGGTTGCCTCTGTCTTCAGCACCTTTCCTTTGCTAGAGCAGATTGTAGTCTTACTCGAGTTTAGATGTGTAGGCGTACGTGCATACACATCTAGAGCGTATTCTGGTTATTTTTCGGCGCCAGAGACTTGTTGCCGCCCCTTCTCCTGGTAGTTAAAGCAGTTCCGCCACGTGAAGGCCAGGAGTTGGAATTTTGCTACAGAGGCAATGAATGCATGAGTCATTAGGGTATTTATGCAAGGTTGGGTGCTCACCCCAACTCTGCACCCCGGCTACATACAGCAACATTTGGAGCCCAATTCGGAACAAGACCAAAACTGACTACTGCTTTCTTTGAATTTATTTATACTCAATAAATTTGACAAATGAAAGTATAAGAAGACGAACTGGGCATTGCTAGATTGCAATTTTCAAGAGCTATCCAATTATGATGTGTGTTTTTTTTTTTTGCATATCCTTTACAGGACATTGCTGTCAACATCTGCATCTTTCAGCTGATTGTTGATTTCTTGGCAAGATTACGCTCAGTAGTTTGCCATTGCTTTCTGATCGACCAGCTCACATGCCCCGTAAGTTACCGACGCGGAGAGAACCACTACTGATTCTCGCGCAACGTCACGTTACTTACGAGAGTATACGAGATTAGAAGAAAGTCGTGTAACCTATAAACCAGGGAGACCAGCAATTATGATGTTGCTAAGGAGAAAAATAATAGAAAAACTTTAGTAAATTAGATAAATTAGATAAATTATTACCCATTCTTCTGCTCAGTTACTGTCACACTGTTATGTTAATAATTCATTTATTTGATTAATTTACGTTCAAAATTCTTGCTTGTTAAGTAACAACGACTTCTTATACTATAGGGAGATCTACAGTAACAACTGCTTGGTTTCGGAAGAATTACATGTCATATCATAATATTAATGCTGACTTGTTAAATAAGTAAGAGCGAGTACAGTACAGTAGACACTATACTACTATACTAGTGTCAGCCAAAGTCAGCCACAAGTCACAAGCGAAGCGGCAAGAACAGAAAAAGCTCACGATTGCTGTGGCCTAACCATTTGTGTATGATCATTTACACAAAAGTGTGCATATTTGCGCTGTGAATAAGTTAAACAAAGTGAAATGTGGCAGCCGTGACTAACAGTGTGAGAGACGGCACAAACAAGGAAGCTTACATTTGGAGTAGAACGTCGTTTGCCACGGGCGGACATCTTGTTGATGGTTACCAGGCTGGAATGTTGTTGAGGGTAAGCTCCCTTCTTCTAATCTTTTAATAGACTCCGTGGCAAAGTTGTCAACTCGGGCTTCGAAGGTTGTGGGTTCGATTCCGGGCTGCATTCTTCGGTTCACGATTACATCTTTTCGGAGACTCCTGAGGGTCGTGGCTGGAGCTAGTGAGTTCGTGCTTTGTGCGAAGCTTTCCGCGCTGTGGAAAGAGGCTGAGCCATATATAATAAAAACCAGGTGCAATGAAGTCGACCCTGTTGACTTTTAAGCGACTTTTTTTTTTAGATCACTATATCTTTATCAAGCTGTTGGACCCGGCAGTAATCATCATCATCATCTGCCCATACTGATCAATGTGGATGGTCTAGTTTGGCCATCTCACTTCGCCATCACCAGAGTCTTAGATCAGGTCTATCTATGTCAGTGGTTCTCAACCTTTTTTGGCCCGTGCCCCCCTTCACCATATTTTCAGAACGTCATTCCCCCCTTTCATATTTCCTACCTAAAAATCCCGCCTCGCCCCTACACAGTATACGTAAATTTAATAATACATACTAAAACAAGTCTATACGTCCACATAAAACATGATTTGTGGGTCTGCTTACTTTATAAATTGAATTTTAGAAGGGTGAGATGTACAGAACCGTAAAGTATGAAGGGAAAAACAATATCAAGTAATCGTTTCTTGTATTAACGCGATCTTGAAATAATCTTAATTCCCCCCCCCCCCTGGAAACCCTAAAATTCCCCCCTGGGGAGGGGGGGGGGAATTCCCCACCGGTTGAGAACCACTGATCTATGTTCTAGTCTCGATTGCGACTTTTGGCCAGTCAGTCACGTATGTACCTCTCTGCCTTATCTTTGATTTTAACCATAAATTTATTACCTCCTATAGTAATAGAGGCATCTTATGGGAGGTGCCTTGAAAAGATTAGAAGAAGAATCGCTATGGCAAAGGCAGCCTTTTGCAAAATGGAAAACATACTGACTAATGAAAAGATGACATTTACAACGAGTAAAAATAGTGTTGAAGCGCTAAATGGAACCTATACTTTTGTATGGATGTGAAACGTGGACAATGAACAGACAAGCTGGAAAAAAAATCTAATAGCAGTGGAAATGTGATTTATGGGGATAATGCAACAAGTACCACGGACAGACAGAAAAACTGATTATGTGGTTGTTTCGGGATTTGAAATTTAAATATTGAGCACAACCCACTACTGGCAACGCCGATCGCATTCTGGTATGAACCTAAGGCCTATCCACGTCAATATGGAAGCACTATACTCGAGTTTCGCCCTCATTTGAGCTCGTCAGTAGTGCATATCCCTGACCGGATCCGGAAACAGTCCCGGATCACGCGTGTGAAGCTGGTGTTCCTTGCCAGTGAGAAGTCCTGATCGTTCGGGTCCCATCGATTGACGGACGTCGGTCGCGGCGATTGGGCAATCTTGAGCATAGCCTACGATGGGTGGCGTTGTGATGTTCTGTTGTGATAATTTGGTGTGTCCAGTGTGTGCCGCGTGGTTACACACCCGCTTCACACGCGTGATCCGGGACTGTTTCCGGATCCGGTCAGGGATATGCACTACTGACGAGCTCAAATGAGGGCGAAACTCGAGTATAGTGCTTCCGTATTGACGTGGATAGGCCTTAGGTTCATACCAGAATGCGATCGGCGTTGCCAGTAGTGGGTTGTGCTCAATATTTAGACAGAAAAACCACTGAGCAAGTCCCAGAAGAAACAAATGACAACCCGAAACTGATTAGAGACATTTGACGTATACATTCAAGATTGTATGAGCACGTTATGAGAATAAATAAACTCCAGAACTTGTTGACAACTATCAGGAACAAGATGAAGGCAGTCGCATAAATATCAGTGGTGGCTTAGCCACATGGCATAATGGAATGGAGACAAAAACACGCAGCTGATCTATGACTCTGGTGTCCGTGTGAGATGACAAATCATGACCGCCTACGTTTATCAACATGGCACAAGCTGATTATGATGATAGTCCATGTATCTACATGTGTTGCACCCGACAATAATCATCTTTATCATCTGTCATGCCGATAGGACTGGGCGGCCATGGTTTGCCATCTCACACAATCACCGGAGTTTTGGACCAGATCGGTGTTCTTGTCTGGACTATGTCATGTGGCCAAGTCACCTAGGTATGTATCTCTATGCCTTCCGCTTGATCTTTTCCCATCAGTGAATGCACAGTAAGAACAAATGGATGATACTCAGAACCTTTCACCATAAGATCCGGAGTACGATAAGGTTGTGTCCTGTCTTCCCTCTTGTTCATAACCTATATAGACAGCATATGTAAGGAAAGCAGCCAATTACAGACGGTTACAACACCGCATGAAGAACAGAACACAGAAGAAGAAACAACGGCAAATCACACAGTTAAAGAACTCTTATTTGCGCACGATCAAACAATAACAGCAAAATCAGAATCAAAATTACAAGAGTGCATACATAGTCTGAACGAAATGTGTATGGAACATAACGAACGAACAAACGAACAAACGAACTAACGAACGAACGAACGAACGAGCGAACGAACGAACGAGCGAGCGAACGTACGAACGAACGAACGGACTTTATTTTCAAATTGTAACAAATTAGGCACGCAGGCCCGTCTTACATTCGGCCCTTCCAATCACTCATCTTTCATTCATCAGTAGTGCATAATACATTCACATAGGAAAAGAACATTGTCGAATGAATGTTGTAGACATAAAAAATGCATATTCCATGTTATGAGACACAACCCCCACCCACCCACACATCCCCCATCCCCCCACACATCCCTCACCCAACGACACACACCTCCATGCACACATACATGCCCCCCCCCCACCCATTCACCGATCCCTCACCCACACGTCCCACACCCACCCACATTCCCCACTTACATACATCTCCCCCCTCCACACACACATACGCCCCCCCCCCACCCCACACACACCCAGGCACATCCACAACATGAAAATTAGCACAAGTAAAACAGAAGTAATGATTGTAACCAAAGAATAAAGAACAGAAAACATTCATCCAGAAGAACACTCCATGAAACAAGTAAAAAACTTCAAGTACCTAGGAAGTATAGTATCATCAAATGGCAAATCAGCAGACGAGATCGAAAATAGGTGCAATAAGGCAAACCAACTCAGTGGGAAAATGGCATAAATACTAATGAACAAACATGTATCAATAGCCACTAAGAAAGCAATATGCAACACAATCTTCCTACCAACTCTATGCTACCAATGCCAAACCTGGACAATGGCAGAAAAAGAGAAAAGAAAAATCGCAACAGCAGAAATGAGATTCTTGAGAAGAATACTCAATGGTTCAAGAAGAGAGGAAATCAGAAATGAAGAAATCAGGACTAAAGTTCTGGTTATTGCAGCGCTAGATTTTATCAGAAAACAGCAAGTTGAATGGTTTGGCCATATAACTAGGTTACCAAATAACAGTATACCACAACAAGTAATGATGTACAGACCAAATGGAAGCAGAGGAAGAGGCGGCCACGTAAACAGACAGAAAGTATCAAAGAGAACTTGGGAACCTCGATATATGAAGCCCACACAAGGGCTCTCTCCCGCTGTTTATTCTTCACCTCGACATCGCAAGGCACAAGAGGAACCTGATGAGATGAGATAAGTTTGCGCCTGACGAGACGCAACGAAATATGCCAGGCAAAATATGTCGATAACAGCTAATGTATATTTTTGACTCTGCATTGCATTTTCCATTACTTGTGCAATATAGCTGATCTGATCTTTAGTGGGCCAGTTTTATCTAAAGCTTGACAGATGTGGCAGAAGTATATGTTAGTCATCTGGGTTCCCATGTAATCTATACTGTTCAAAAAAAAAAAAAAGAAACGCATAGCTATCCGAGGGTGGGTTTTTATGAGTTTGTATGTAAAATTTGGCGCTAGGGTATATAAAAACCGGCCTCAAATGTTCTGTACAGTGTTACATGCACGTGTTGACCTGAATTGCTTTCGTTTTTGTAATCGTTACAATGCAGTGGTCAATAGTGTTTATGACCAAATTTTTACCACAGCTCATGATGCGCGCACGTGAAAGCAACAATATTTGGAGTGAACAGTATTCACTGACTACGCAACTGAAACCCTATAAAAGGATAATGCTACACAAAATAATTCAGTTCATTTTCAAGCTAACGTCTATGGTACCTCCATCGAACAATTTAAGGAACATTGCTATTGGTCTACTGTATGCAGGCGAAAGTCAAAGTCAGGTTGCCAGGCATCTAAACGTGCATCAGAGTACCATCAGTCGACTTTGGCACCGGTTCCAAGCCTCTGGCTCAGTTGAAGACCGGCATCGCAGTGGACGACCCAGAGTGGCAATAGCAGCGGTTGATCGCTTTATTCGGCTTCGTCATCTCAGAGACAGGTTTACAACATCTTCCTCAACTGCCCAGCCATTGCCTGCAGGACGTCATGTGTCTGATCAAACTCCGGAATAGACCTCATGACGCTGGACTTCGGGCACAACGACCTTATCGTGGACCTGTCCTTACACTCACCATCACCAATTCGATTTCTTTGGGCTAACCAGCATCGTCCTTGGGCAGCAGACAACCAAAGGAGATGTGTCTGGTTTAGTGACGAATCTTTCTTTTTGTTGCAGCGGAGAAGGATCTAGCGTGAGTGAAATGAACGTTTTGCTCACCATTGCCGTAAAGAAGCTCCACCGCACGTTGGTGGAAGTGCTATGGTGTTGGGAATGATCAGTTACAGCGGAAGGTGTCAATTGGTTAACATTTAATGCGCCACGATACGTCAATGAAATTCTTCGACCCCATGTCCTTCCACTATTGACTACCCAAGGTTCAGTGTTTCAACAGGACAATGCCAGACCCCGTTGTGCACGGTTGACCACGCAGTTCCTGACTGCCAACAACATTCTCACCCTTCTCTGGCCATCCTTGTCTTCAAACATGAGTCCGATTGAGCACCTGTGGGATGAGCTGCATAGACGTGCTTGTCGCCAAGACGTTGCTCCAGCCAATCGTCGTGATCTGTTCCAGGCACTCCAGGAAGAGTCGGCAGCCATCCCACAGGCCCACATCAGACGTCTGATCGTATCCATGCCTGGAAGATGCCAGTCGATAATCGATGCAGGAGGAGACCACACACCATACTCACGGGAAAGCCGGTACGCCAAAAATCTCTCGTGACCCAGATGCAAAACAACTGTCAATTGATTTTCTGAACCCTAAGGTATGCTTGTGTGCAATTTGAACAATTAACTCATTATATTAAAAAAATTATTGAATATCAAAATTATGGCTATGTATGTGCCATCGACAGCTATGAATTTCTTTTTTTTTTTATTTCTTTGAACAGTATAGTATTTATAAAGCTCTTCATAAGTGTACCCGTAAAGACCATCGAGCCGAATGACAAGCCTTCTTGTCACTGCGCCACCTCCGCTCCCACCCACCTACCCACCCACCAAGTCATAAATCTATCGATCTACTACTACTATTCCACCTACAAACTACTTACCTATCTGTCTGTTTATCTTCTGTGGATCTTCTGTCACGCATATTAAGGAGAATCAAGAAGGAAAGGCCGGCTCCATGTCGAAGGCGTTACGGACACAGTTCGTAATTCATACGCATACCCGCGTTCGAAACATAACTGCGAGCGATTTGGCAGCAGACCACCTTGCGTTGGTTTTTTACGAAATGGTACGGATTCCGGTCGTTCTGACAGCAATGGCAAACAACTGAACGTAAACTTGCCAAGAGATCACAACAGCAAAACATGCTGATGTTGACTGCGGCGTCTTGTAAAGGATATGCAACTAATTTTTTTTTTTTTTAAAGAAGGACAATGACAGAAAAAGAGAAAAGAAAAATCACAACAACAGAAATGAGGTTCCTGAGAAGAATACTCAACGTATCAAGAAGAGATAAGATCAGAAATGAAGAAATCAGGACTAAAGTGGGGGTTAAAGCTGCTCTAGATTTTATTAGAAAGCAGCAAGTCAAATGGTTTGGCCATGCAAGTAGGTTACCAGTCAACAGCATGCCACAACAAGCAATGATGTACAGACCAGATGGAAACAGAGGAAGAGGCCGACCACTTAAACGTTGGACGGAGGGAATAACAGAATCCATGGGAATGTCGATATACGAAACCCATAACCGGGCACTCTCACGAAGTTTATACTTCATCTCGACACCGCAAGGTACAAGAGGAACATGATGAGATGAGATGAGAAAGAAGGATAGAGATATACACCTTTAAGGAACAGCGAGTCGCAGTCAACACGAACGTAGAAAAAAAACAAACACGTATAAGTCAACAATAAAGAACGAGACAAGGGTTAGAAGTGACACAAACAACAGTACAACAACAGGGTCTACATAATTCCCGCTGTCTCCGATGACATTTGTCACGTGTGTATACCTTTTTTCCCGTAAACTGACACCCCGTAACCACAGAAACAAGAGGCCCGACAGTTTAAACCGTCGTTTCTTTTACAGGGGGATACAATTAACTCTTAAGAAGTCTGGCAGAAGTCAGTTTTTGGAGTCGATATATTCAAGCGTTTATGTCGGGAGATCCTGTTTGTGGATTTTCGTTTAAAAAAAAAACAATATTATTCTAGCTAGGGTTAGAATTAAATTGTATGAAAACAGAGACCATAGTCGCCTCTAAGAAGAAAGAAATACCACAATACAAGATGCAGTAAAACTCGGTTTTCGTTGCCTTCGGTTTTTATCGATTTCGGTTGACATCGACTTTTTCCCCGAAAAATGTTTCTCTGTTTTCGTCGGTTGCCTCGGATTTCGTCGGCGTGCCCACGGGACCTAGCTGCTAATTTTGTGAAAACAAAGAGACCCATGCGTTCTTCTGCTCAGTTTAGCTTTGTTTCTCGTTCTGTGAGCATCACTTGCTAAAATGTTAACCATTTCCTGTAAGCTCCATCGTAAGACCAAAAACACTTTCCAAAGCCAGCAGCCCTTTGAAGAAGGCCAGGAGCAAGATCGAGTTGAAGAAGGAAAGCATTGACAAACACGAGAGCGGCATTAAGATTGCTGAAATCGGCGGCATGTACGGGAAGTCGCTATCCACGATAAGTTCCATTGTGGTGAAAAATGAAGAAATAAAGGAGGCTAATGTAACGAAAGGCGTGAATGTGCTAACGAAACAGAGATCCTAAACATTTGAAGATGTCAAACAGTTATTATTAATTTGAATAAATCAAAAACAGTTAGATGGGGATTCTATTTCGGAGGCAATCATATGTGACAAGGCGAGACTGTTGTACGCCGATCTCATTAAGAATATGCTTGGGACGAGTGCTCGTGTACTTAGTGATTTAAAGCCCAGCAGAGGATGGTTTCGAAAATTCAAAAGGTGCACTGGCATACAGTGTTACTAGGCACGGCGAAGGTGCGAGTTTCGACAAGTCTGGGGCCCCCCCAAAAAAAGGTATTAAACACTATATTTATTCTCTATAAAATGTATTTTTGGTATGTATTTTGGATTGTCTAGAACGAATTAATTGGATTTACATCGATTCATATGGAAATAATAGTCTCGGTTTTCGTCGCTTTCGGATTTCGCCGATTATTTCCGGATGGATTATAGACGAACACCGAGGTTTTTACTGTACAGGTAAATAGGAATATTCTTAAACAAGTGAGTCGGTACACCTATCCCGGAACAGCCATTACACCTGATATGAGGTGCCTTGAAAAGATTAGAAGAAGAATGTCTATGGCAAAGGCAGCCTGTGCAAAATGGAAAACATTATCTTCCAGTGTCCTGCCGGTTGGCGTGGGCGATCATGCCCCTCCAGAAATTGCAATGTCCGACGACATGGATCATTCTTGTGTTGACTCTCTTCCCTGCTATGAAACAAGACTTTCAAGCATTTTATCACGCTGTCTTCCTCTATCTTTAATTCTACAAATCTTACCGGTTGTTACAACATGTTTCAGTTTGTGTCTTCTCATAATGTGCAAAAAAATTATGACTGCTTCTTTTTGATGCTTGTGATAAGTTGTCTTTGCAAATAAGATTTCCTCAAAACGTCCAGATTGCTCATTTTGGCAGCATTCTTCTATAACACCACACCTCCAAGGCTTCCGGGGATCTTTTAGCCTATTTACTAATTGTCCAGAATTCACAGCTATATGTTAAAATTGTTCTACGTAACATTCAAGAACTCGTTTTCTTACGTTCAAGGACAAGGACTTATTGCACAAAATGTTCTACCGCCCAGTAACATGTGAGAAAACAAGAGTGTTTAAATACTGCATTGAACCTTCAAGAGGTTAAAGAACTCGCTAGTTTTGACCGTTCACGGTATGGATTATCTTTCCTTCATCAACGAGATCCGTTGAGAAGAAGTCAGACGTATGTCGGCCATATCAATCATCATCATCATCATCATCGTCATCATCATCTTCCACTTCTGCGGTCAAGCGTCGTGAGGAGGAATAATTTGCGTTCCAGCGCCCGGTGGGCGGCACTGGATAGTGTCATTCCGTGTGATTGTACAATGTCTTTGATGTCGTTAATCCATTGTCTTCTTGGACGTCCTCTTGGTCTCGTCGCAGATGATCTTAGATGTAAGGCCAGTGTTGGTAGTTGTTGGTGTTGCATTCTAACGACATGGCCAAACCACTTGATCTTCTGTCTTTCAATAAATGTGGCACAGGGGTTGATCCCACAGTCTTTCTGGTAACAGCATTTCTTACTCGGTCTCGGATTGTTAGGTTGGCAGCTCTCCTCAGGCATCTCATCTCGCAGGAGTTGATTTTGCGAATGTGTGATTTGGATAAAGTCCAGGTTTGAGATTGGTAGCATAAGGTTGGTAGCAGAAGGTTGGTGTGAATATGCTGTTTATTATCTGTCGTTTTGCGGAAATGGGTATATTTGGATGTTTAAGTAAGGGTGATAGTTGATATGTAAGTGCACAAGCTTTTTGACATCTGATTTCGATTTCTCTGTCCAATCTGCCATCTTCTGTGATCATACTTCCAAGATATTTGAATTCTTTAACTTGTTTCAGAGTTGTGCTATTTATCTGTACACTTAATGGGCCCAGCGATCTGCTAACTTGCATTACTTCGGTTTTGGCTGTGTTTATACTAATATTGTATCTGCTGCAGGTTGAACTCAGATTATTAATATGATGTTGTAGCCTGCCCTCATCGCTGTAAAACAGGCACTGATCGTCTGCAAACAGAAGTTCATTTATTTCCTGTGGATCAGTTGTTTCATCAATGCAGAGGTTAAAACTATAGTAAAATCATATGTCACATCAGCAGACAAGTAAATTGTTTGAGAACAAGAAACTTTCCCATAGCAACATATGGATGTGACTCATGGACCATTTTGCAACCACTAAAGAAGACAACTGGGGCTTACGAGCTCATATATCGTGGACCAAGAAGAGTAAAAATATAGACATTCTACAAGACTTGAACATCGAAGACAAATTAGCACACAATCAGGCAGTATCATGTCTCGGAAACTGAAATACTTTGACCATATTAATCGTTTCTTTGGCCCCGACAGAACAGAGATGGGGAGGTGGGTGGAGGATATTTCCTATTTCCTGGAAGAATCACTTCCGGTCGCCGATATGGCGGTTAAGCGTTGAACCGTTAAGGCCTGTGGCGTGTTTATGCTTGCAGCTAAGGTTTGCAATCGCATTTTCTTCATTTTGGACTCTTAGTACATGGTTCCGTCGCCCTGCTACTTAGTGAGTACGTGGGCGACACTGTGAGCTGTGAAATTAGAGCGGGAATGCTTTTACATCTGTCCTGTACAGTGACCTGCATGTTCGGAACAATGGCTACTGGTTGTTGCTGAATAGACTAATTTGCCTTTTCGGTTCACGAGTGCATTTTTCAGGAGACTCCTGGGAGTCGGCGCTTAAGCTGCGGAGTTCGTGCTTTATGCGACACATTCGGCTGGTCTCCCTGCGGTAAAAGACCGAGCCATGTGAGAAAACCCGGGTCAATGAGGTCTTTTTGATGACTGCCGAGTCCATCGACGATGAACTGTGGTTTTCGTGGATTAATTTTGTGTTGGCATTCTGGCAGCGGCATTATGCACAGTGCACCTGTGCGGGCTGTTGGATTCCGAGACTCCTGTCTATTCCACTGTTCACATTGGACAGTGGGGAGCATTTTGTGTGATATTCACTGGCACAGGAACGGAGCATAATGGGGACGACCCGTTGCCGTGAAGGTGGAACCTCGATTAACTAACTAACTAACTAACTAACTAACTAACTAACTAACTAACTAACTACTGGAAGAATAGGTACGGTCTATAAGAACGAAGATGGACTTAACGACATTGCAGACACCTTGGGCATGAAGGTGCTGCCAAGTAGCAGCGCAGATGAAATGATGCAAAATACAATAAACAGAAAATTGCGAAGAAAATTTTATAAGAAACTAATAGGCTGACGTAGAAAGGAGAAGACGTCAGAGAAATTGTCATTAACAACAAACAGTCAGATCTTAGAGCTCGAACAAGGAGGTTGCAAGTTTAGATTCGTTAGAACGTGAGAAGATATTTACTGGCAGGGCAACGTTATCATGGCCAACACATACTGTAGAGGATAACGAGAATATTCATGAACGATATATATGAGCCCACAAATCATGGACAGATGTGAACATATCAGAACGGGACTTACAACGTCACGGCAAGGTGAAACCTATCCAGATTTGGGAATGACAGAAGGACCGGACATGGATTTGATAATCACTAGAGTCTGGCACATCCAACGTTATATTATCTGAATTAATATTGTAATTACCTTCCCGTTTGGCCATAACAGACACGGCAAACATAAATTGTCAATTTTCATTGATTTTGTTGAGATGCTGCAGACTTGACCGTTGGGCAAATAAATTATGCCTTCAACGATATGATTGCCGGCCTTCAAGTTTTTCATTGCCTTTAATTTTTGCATGCTTCAAGAAGTTGTTGGAATTCGTGTCACACCCTGGACCATTTATCGTTGCTGAGTTATATTTTAATATATTAAGACACATTCTAGTAGGTGCATGAGGCGGGAGAAATGTTAAGAGATCAAGAGGCTTTTCGGCGCGCCGTGACGAGAGAAACGTTTTGTAAAGAACCTGCTGCATGACGACGATGTTGCCGCAATTAACCTCTTGTTCTCCACGATGAAGATAATAACTACGTCATTGGGATATCCCTGTGTGTATTTTTGGCGCGAGTACAAACAATGGCTTCCCTAGAACGGCTGAAGCAATCCTGACGATTTGCCCTGACTTTTACAATCGTGTGCTGACGGTGAATTTGTCAAGTTTGCGTTAGGATTTCTGGCTTTTATGAAAGGTGAAAGTTCATACATAGAACCGGAAGAACATGCTTTGAAGAAGCTGGAGTGTAAACAAAGATGTACTAAAATAGGTAGTACACATTTACGTTATAGTTCGTCAATGAAAGGGAAAAGCGAAGAAGAGGGGTAATACAGGCTAAATATACAGAATTGTGGAAATACAGATAGAATGTGGTAGAGTGGAAATACAGGTACAATATGTGGAAGAGTGGAGATATACGTAAAATATGTGGAAGAGTGAAAATACAGATTCAATATGTGAAAGAGGGTAATTGCAGGTCGAATATGCAGGAGTGTGGAAGTGAAATATATGGAACATTTGAAATATAGGTAAAATATGTGGGAGAGTGGAAATACAGGTAAATTGTGTGGACGTGTAAAAATACAGGTAAATATGTGGAAGAGCGGAAATACAGGTAGCATATGTGAAGATGTGCAGTCAAGCTGAAAAAATCTGATGGCTGCATAAATGTGGTTTCTGAGGAAAATGCAAAGAATACTATGGACAGACAGAAAAACCAATGACCAAGTACTACAGGAGACAAATGAACATCGTAAATTGATTAGAGAAATTAGACGTAGACAGTCATAAATTTGTGGACATGTTATTAGAAGAAATGGATTGGATAACTTGGTGACAACTGGCAAGATCGAAGGGAACAGCCCAAGAGGAAGACCGAGAGGAAAATACCTGGATGGCTTGGCCACATGGCATGGACGAGACAGGAACACTGAGCTGATCCACGACGCTGGTGATTGAGTGAAATGGCGAGTCATGACCGCCCACGCTTTCCGGCATGGCACATGATTGATTGATTGATGTGAAGAGTGGAAATACTGGTAAAATATGTGGAAGAGTGGAAATACAAATAAAATATATGGAGGAGTGAGAAAACAGGTAACATATGTGAAAGAGGGAAATATGAGTCCAGTGCTCAATTACTAGTCTATTGTATCAACTGTTTTTCAAACTCAATTAATCACTATACTATGTTATGAAATGTTTCCCAGACTGACTCAATCACTTGTTTATTTTGCCGACTGTTTCCCGAACTCACTTAGTCACTAGACTATTTTATCAAATGTTTCCCCAATTCACTTAGTCACTAGACTATTTTGTCGCCTGTTTCCCCAACTCACTTTATCATTAGACGGTTTTATCACCTGTTTACCCTATTCACTTAGCCACTAGACCAGGGGTGGCCAACACGAGGCCCGCGGGCCGCATGCGGCCCGCCGGGCGTCATGCTGCGGCCCGCGGAGTGGGAAGCGATGATGTGGTCGAGGCTGTAGCACGCTTGCTTGTTTACTTTAATTAAAGAAAATATTATTCCTGAAATTTGGCCCGCAAGCTGAAAAGGTTGGCCACCCCTGCACTAGATTATGTTATCACCTGTTTATCCAGCTCACTACGCATTAGACTATTTTCCCACCTTTTTCCACCAAACTTAATCACTAGACTATTTAATCACCTATTTCCCCAACTCACTTAATCACTAGACTATTTTGTCGTAGATTTGTGAGCTGCTAGCACGCATAGTGCCTCTAAAATTCAACCATAAGTATACCCCCTACCCAAACAGTCATGCATACACTCTAGGATTCTTACAGGTCGCGGGTTACTTAGCAATTATTGAACGGGCGTTGTTGGCTACTAGTATAGAAAGAGGGTTCCGTCTTGAATACAGTTGGCTACAATCTTTTCTTCCTATAGACCATGCCGTGTGGCGTTGGTGATCAGGTCTGTTCAAAACCTTCTGTCTTGTGGGATGCCAATTATTTCTGCTACTGATGTACCTTCATGCCATGATATCAAACTGTACAATATCTTATCTTTTGGTCGGTCGCCTATTCTCTCTCTCTCTCTCTCTCTCTCTCTCTCTCTCTCTCTCTCTCTCTCTCTCTCTCTCTCTCCCCCCCCCCCCCCTCCAATCCCTTACGCCTTCCCGCGGTGACGACATACTACAGCTTTCTTCTTATCATGACATGCTCAAAGAATATAGACTTTTTTCTTCTGGTGCGAGTAATCATTTCTCTTTGTGAGTTAATTTCTTTCAAAATATCTTCATTGCCCTTTCTATTCGTCCAAGGTTTTCTCGTCATTCTTTTAGAAATCTATATCTCCGTCAGTTATTTTAGCTGACATGAATGAGACAGTTCTCAGGACACAGATGCGAGTGAACTATTTGTCAAGTGTTTATGAATTTATGAACAAACTTGATGTCTCATACGTTGGCAGAAATGTTTATGAACTGGAGTGTCCCCAGTGTTAAGAATGAAATCAGGCATGCAGAGAAATAGGTATTTGCGTTTTAAATAATTGAGATGTACTTGTTGATATAATATAAACGACAACAACTTAAGTAAAATGTTGGATAGTTGAGAGAATGAGGGAGTCTTGGCTACCGGTTTCTGCTCCAGGCCAGACATGTGAAGAAGAAGAAGAAGAAGAAGAAGAAGAAGAAGAAGAAGAAGAAGAAGAAGAAGAAGAAGAAGAAGAAGAAGAAGAAGAAGAAGAAGGAAGAAGAGGAGGAGGAAGTGGAGGAGTAGGAGGAGACAAGAAGAAGAAGAAAGTGGTGTTTGCAGGACGCGTGACGATAAATTGGAGCTCTTGTTTGTGAGGATAGTGACGCCTTAAAAAAAGAAAAGAAATATGACAATGTAACACAAATAGATAAGGGGATTAATATATATGAATCGTTTCAACTATTGTTGAAGCTATGGGGGAAGGTGCCTTGGAAAGACTATAAGAAGAATTGTCAGGCAAAAGTAGCTTTAGGTTACTTGAAAAACAAACTAACAAAATGTCAAATGTCTAGGCAAAAGTAACTTTTAGCGAGATGAAAAACAAACTAACAAACTGTCAAATGTCTAGGTAAAAGTAACTTTTAGCGAGATGAAAAACAAACTCACGAACAAATAGCTGTCAAATGCAGTGAGGAAAAGGGCGCCATAATCTCTTCATCTCACAGACTTGTTACCATAGTAGTCACCAATAGTAACCATACTGTTTGGTAATCGTAGCCATTGTGAATATACATAGATCCTCTGCCTACCGTCGCGCAGCTTGAGACCACAACCAACAACTATCTGTCGACTGTTCTCCAGCTCTATCCACTGCCTACTCGATGGCTGCTCATGACCCTGAACTGGGGACTAAAAGGGTACTCTACCTTGCCTAAGAGTAGCAGGGGAAAGGACGCACATTTCTTGTCCTTTGTTATGGAATATCCCTACCCTTCCGCCCGATTTCGTATTTTACTTACTTTAAACCTCACATACTCTGTCATTGTGGCTCTTGATCTCACAAACTCTTGTATTAACTGATTCAGTGTCGAAGGATAATACATCGCCACATATAACCTTCTATTTTGGACGATATATAGCCACAGTAGGGTCCTCATGTTATTTATTTTGTTTAGTGGTGTGTTCCACAATTTCAGTGTACAGTGCATAGGAACTTAATACTTTATACGTAATACTTGTTCATTTGATTGTCTACTATGTTTGGTCCACACCTACTTTTTGCTTAGCACTAAGTTAATAACACATCCAGACAGGCCAATAGCGGATACTGCCGTTGAAGTTTGAAGTATTACTCCTTCACATATTCTAGGTCACGTCATAACGATGTAGGTAGCAAGTTTCCTTTCTCGCCGCTTTTCTTCCCAGACACGTCCTAGATCATTAAAACAAAAGTATACGATACCCCAAAGCCATATTGATCATTACAATATAAGCACCATTCTTCGGGGGATTGAACCCAGAGCGCTGTCTTAGTTATCAAATGCACACACGACTATGCCACTTCAGCTCCTGACTGGTATAACACTATCTCAGCTCCTGACTCTAGTATAACAATTCTTAACCGATTCTGTGGCAAACAAAATGTAGGTTTGGACCGAATAAAAATGGATGGCGTAAAATGGGAGGGAGGGGTGTGTCACAGATTTACATGTTGTTAATGACATATTGTAGATATGTTGTATTATAGAGAGTGTAAGGGGTTTAAAATAGAGAGTATCGACCTCATTGAACTTGATTGCTAATAACAAGTGCCACACCAGTTATTACTATTACTGAGTCGTGTAGTATTGATTTTGCATTTTCCACATGCCTTTATAATGCATATCTTTTATATTGTTGCTGTTTTCAGTTAGCCTTGAATGACGTGTGAATGGTATAATGTATGAAAGAGAGTGATAAAAGGGCAGAATGTTAGACGGGCCTGCGTGCCCAATTCTTAACTCTTTCAAAATAATGTTTTGTTGTTGTTGTTGTTGATTGTATCCCATATGGGTCGGTCTCTTTCTTCAGGGCGGGCTGCCGAAAGTGACCCACAAGCCACTCCGAAGCTCCAAAGTTGTTTTGGATAGCTCTATGTTATTGTTCTTTCTCAACCAAACCCTCAGTTTTCTTACAGTCATTGTTTCTTTGGCATCCATCATTTTTATAATAACTCGCCTGATGACATCCTTGTCAAAGCTGTCTACAATTGCCTTTTTACCTACCGTTTGCTTATCGCGTGTTGGTTTCATTCCAGATTCTTGACCCATCGACGAAATGACCGTTTACTCAAACCCAATGCATGCACTGTTCTTTTTTTCGGGATTTTTAACAGTATGAAACTGTCAGTTTCCTAGAACAGTGCACTCGTGAATCCAATGACGGAGTTCGGAATCGAACCCACAGCAGACTTGTTGTATTATAACGCAATGATAACATTTCGGTGATATATAAACACATGGCAGATACGGGACATCGCTTAAGACGATTAATCATCCCATGGCAATTGGTCAGTTAAAGCTATAGACGGTCTTCCGTACAAACTATTGCCATAGTGACTCCTATATTTAACCGTACTTACTTAGCCTCCTGTATGTATCATGTGTTTGTGCAATGCTGTTCTTAAGTGTCGGTCTATGTAACTTATATGTAAACTATATCATACAGCTAGCACGTTGGTGTAACAGTTAGGATGATACGTTCACAATGCTGTCGGATAATAGATCGCATCGGGAGAGAAATACTGATCATCTATTCCTTCGTGCACCCAGGCCTAAGAAAAAGGTGTGGGTCTAACGCTTCGTATACACACATCATGTTCCTGCTAGATGATTTTAAACGTTGTCATAGGTTTCTTCTTTATAATGGTAAATGCAATGAGAAAGTCCTACAAGAAACAAAACAAAACCCAAAAAATAACCTCCATATTTGGAGGTCAATGTAGCCGAATGATAAGAGCGCTCACTCTTAAACCTCCCGTGTGCTGATGTCCGAGGTAGCAGGTTCCTCCCCTACATCGGTCACCTGGACTAAAATCTTGACTTCTCGTTCTTGATTTGGGGTCGTACATTTCGAGTAAAAATACCTCAGAAGTCGGAGTAGGTTCGTCAGATGTCCACACGCACACACCAGTCCAGTGCACGCCCCAGTTGTAGCAACCACTAGAAATAGTAGCACGTGCATGCACGACTACATCTGAGTTCAAAGCGAGAAAGAAACAAAGGCCTGAATTTATGAGGGTAAGTTAATAAGTAATTCAAAAATGGCTGTAGAAAAATAACTAAATATGATAACAACTTGAAACCAGTTTATGTTTATACATACATTGTCTCTTTATTTCTCACCATAATTTCCACCAACATTGATGCACTTATCCCATCGTTTTATCAGTCTTCCCAAACCGGCTGCATAGAACTGCGTGCTTTGTTTTCATTTACCTGCCATCCCACAGAACTGTGTGACTTACTTATTGACTCGCCCTCGTAACTTTTTTCTACCCAGCTATGCACCTCTTTAATGGGACAAACATTTGTCAGCATAAACACTAACAACCCACCTCGAGGGTAGACATTTCGCGAATGACACCGAAGTTGAAGGTCAAGTGAAAACGTGGTTTAGTGGTCGGGACACGGACCTGGTCCCGACCCTGGTGATGGCGTGGGACGGCCAACCCTGACCGCCATTGCTTATCGGGCATGGCAGATATTGATTGTGATGTACGAGGGGGCTACAAATGAAAACCTTTAACGTGTGTGTGTGTGTGTCGCATGATGCGCACTCCGTCTTGTTCACTGCTGCACATCACAATTTCAAAACACACTTCTCACTAAAGTAAATGTGACATGTTGGGAGTTGGAAGCAGTACCCACTCTGACTTACCCCACAATGAAGTACAGCTATGAGGATGGGACTGATTTCATTTGGAGGGGATGGGTTCTTGGAAGCCAAAGTAACCCATAATAGCTCTGGAAATCTAGGGGGTTTCCCAGGAAAGTTAATTTCTTCCCTCCAAAATCTTCCTTCCCGAAAAGAGAAACTTAATTAGCTCGAGAGTCCCCCACCTATGATCATTTTCCCTTTTAGGTGAAATGGTCACAGGAATTAATAAAATGTAAAGTTCCCTTTTCTGAGTAACCTGGAACCTGGGAGATTACAATAGGACAGAATTTAGCTGTCTATTAGAGTTTACCCAGTCACCTGTAGTTCCAGATACTACCCTTATGTGGAGTAGTTACATTAACTAAACACATAGATAATAATGAAAAGTTTTGTCACACCACAATGGACTGACAGAAAAATGCAGGAACAGTTAATTTTGGTTTATTAATCGAAATAAAAAACCTGTGGAAGTAACCAGTGATGCATTATGACATATATGAAATACATCAAGACATTGAGATAATGTTCATATTCAACATTAGAAATAAGAACTCTCATGTTCAGAGATGACTTCAGTCATTTGGCCACTAAGCCCTCCCATCAGTTAGCCTGCTCTTGTTTCTGTAATAAATACCCCAGATGGTACTGGAACATTTCTCAAGGATTTGTAAAACAAATAGTCTAAACAGTCTCTACACACTGCAGGAATCAGAGGAGTCCATGACTACTCTCTGTTCCTGAAAAGTTATTGATGGTTCTCACAAGTAAAAAAGAAAAGTTTCACTGAGTAAAATCAAAGTATAGCAGTGATGAAATGTTGCCAAACTTCTGCCATATTTGTAAGTAATTTGCAATGAGGTATAAACTTGATCCTAATGATCTTAGAACTGTTTCTACACTTCACCAGATCAATCATGAAACACAGATCCGGTTTGGGCACAGTTCAGTGGGGACTCATTGAATATTCTTGGTCCTGGCCACATATTCCTGTTGCACCTTTATATAACAGATCTGCTCTAGGTTGACAGCCATTGTACATTATTGGGCAATGTTCTGCACCTCTGGATCATGACAATCTGCGAACACCGTCATCCTCACCTGACTCAGAAATAAACAAACTCAGGCATAA
>JACEFZ010015840.1:137500-160401 GCA_014155875.1 Cepaea nemoralis
CACTGTAATAAACTAACCCAAAACATGTTTTATAGACTTGTGAGCCAAGATCGGCCATTACTACTAACCATCATTCACGTATCATTAGGTTACTTGTAAGGCCTAAATGAAATCATAAAGCCGAAAGTCCCATATGTGGATCTAATAGGCACAGAAAAGCTGACCCAAACACAATATTACATGTTACAGCTAACAGGTCAAGGGGTCAGATTGTTCGCTTTATTGATCGCAAGGAAACAAATATGTATTTATGGCACTTATAATAGTAAAACGATGAAGTAGAGACTGAAGAAAACATTAGACACCATAAACATTGAAGTCTATAGTGACTACATGTTAATCGGCACTCGGAAAATCAATCAATCAATCATGTGCCATGCCGGAAAGCGTGGGCGGTCATGACTCGCCATTTCACTCGATCACCAGTGTCGTGGATCAGCTCAGTGTTCCTGTCTCGTCCATGCCATGTGGCCAAGCCATCCAGGTATTTTCCTCTCGGTCTTCCTCTTGGTCTGTTCCCCTCGATCTTGCCAGTTGTCACTAAGTTCTCCAATCCATTTCTTCTCATAACATGTCCAAAAAATTTTGACTGTCTACGTCTAATTTCTCTAATCAGTTTACGATGTTCATTTGTCTCCTGTAGTACTTGGTCATTGGTTTTTCTGTCTGTCCATGGTATTCTTTGCATTTTCCTCAGAAACCACATTTCTGCAGCCATCAGATGCTTTTCAGCTTGACTGCTCATTGTCCAAGTTTCACATCCATACAAAAGAACAGGCTCTATGTATCCCCTCAACACTCTTTTTCTCGTTTCAATTGACATCTTTTTATTGGTCAGAATGTTTTTCATCTTGCTAAAGGACTAAAGGCTACTTTCGCCATGGCGATTCTTGTTCTAATCTCTTCAAGGCATCTCCCATCAGATGTTATGACTGTTCCAAGATAATTGTACCGATTCACTTGTTGAAGAATATTTCCATTTACTTGTATATTACATTGTGGCACTTCTTCCTTCCTAGTGACGACCATAACCTGAGTCTTTTTACAATTTAATTCTAACCCCATTTGCTCACTGTGTACAACAACCGCATCTACTAATTGTTGCAGGTCCTGCGCATTGTCTGCAGTTAATACTGTATCATCTGCATATCTAATGTTATTGATGTTTCGTCCTCCAATGCTGATTCCAATTATATCCTCTACATTTCGGAAAATACACGATCGAAAATAGAAATCGGAGCATACAAATATCCAAACAATGTTTTCCCGTAGTGAATCTGAACAACGAAGACACAAACCATAGAATGTATGACTTATTGCCTGGCATATTTCGCTGCATCTCGTCAGGCGCATACAGCAGAAGTCACACAACAAAGTAAAATAACTGGATACATCGTTCAAGCTGAAATATACACATGTTCGCACAGTAAAATCAAATGTTTACCATGGTAATTTTAAACTGACTACCGTGTCTTTCTGTTTGCACAAAATTGGCCTATGTAGATGAATAATTACTGCTTCTGCAAACTGTAACAAGCAATTATTTTGTGTAGAAACAAAAATCGTTAGAAATATTGGGAGCTGTGTGCACAACAGCAGGATTGGCATCTTTCTTTAAAAACAAAACAAAAAAACTGAAAAGCAATACGCAGTAAAGAATTTAATACTCACCTCATCTTGTCCCTCTTGTACTTTGCTGTGTGGAGGTGAAGTATAAACAGAGGGAGAGTGCCCGTTTATGAACTTCATGTATCGAGATTTCCATGGACTTTTATTCCCTTTGTCCATCGTTTACATGGCCGCCCTCTTCTTCTAGTTACATTTGGTCTGTACACCTTTGCTTGTTGTGATATGTTGTTAACTGGTAGTTTATTTATTTGGCCGAACCATTTAACTTACTTTTTTCTAGTGAAATCTAGTGCTGCTGGAAGAAAGAAGAATTTAATTTTTAACTCAAACTGACACATCGTTTACTGAAGGAATGTAAAAGAAACAATTTTAAAACAGTTGGTTGCTTATCCTTTACAGAACGTCGCAGTCAACCCTGGCATTTTTTTGGCTGTTTGTGATCTCATGGCAAGTTTACGTTCAATAGTTTGCCATTGCTTTCTGAAAGACCGGCATCCATACCATTTTATAAAAAAAAATTAACGTAAGGCGGTCTAAATGAGATAATAAGTAAAGTAAAGTAAAGTAAAGCAAAGCAAAGCAAAGTAAATAAAGTAAAGTAAAGTAAAGCAAAGCAAAGCAAAGTAAAGTAAAGTAAAGTAAAGTAAAGCAAAGTAAAGTAAAGTAAAGTAAAGTAAAGTAAAGTAAAAGACTCTTTTATACGTCGTAGGGGTACTGGGTATATGTTGGTAGACCCATATTTGTATAGACCAATCGACACTGGGTGGCTGATGCGGTCAGTATCACACCGGTTGGCTTTTATTTCCCAAGACATTTCCTGGCACACCTTTTAGGCCGGATGGACATGGAAAACCAGAGCAGTTTTACGCCTCGACTCCACATCGATGAGGATGGGACCCATAGCCACTGGGTCAGGAGGCAAGCGTCTGGCCACTGCGCTACCGTGTCTCTAAAACAAGAGACAAGCAACTTCTAAAACATCATCATGCACTAAGGTTTCTTGTTTCGCCATCTTACACGTTCACCAGAATCGTGGACGAACTCTGCTTTTATTTCCATTACGCCATCTGGCCAAGCCATTCAGATATTTACTTCTCTGCCTTCTGCCTTATTCTTTTCTCCTCAATCTTGCCAGTTGTCACCAAGTTCTCCAGTTTATTTCTTCTCATAGAGTGCTAAAACGATTGTGTCTGACTACGTCTAATTTTTCTAATAAACTTAAAAAACAAGCTATGACAATGAAGAGGAGATAACAAAATAAAGACTACAAACCAGTACATGTCAGACTCAGAGCAAGACACGCGGACTGAGAGCACATTTCCCTGAATGAATCTCGGAGATTCTGTCACATGTTAAAAATGGTCTTCCAATCAAACTCGTGAGTACATTATAGAATACTGCCCATAATTTCCCTGAGACATGCAATCTGGTTTACATGAGCAACTTACAAAAAGAGACAAAACATTTCGTCCTTTTAATACGTTGCGATCAACTCCAAGCACAGGTTGATTTTTATAGGCAGTGTTACGTTCAGCAGTTTGCCATTGCTATCTGAATGGGAAGTCGATGTTAAAGTCCAAACTGACGTGTATAGGAAACGATTCCGCTACCTCGTCATCAAGACAAATTGTGGAGGTGTGACGAATATTCCAAGCAGACATTTCTGTTAGCATCTTTATTGTAACATACGTCTAGCAAAGAAGAAGATGAAGGAGGAGAGGGCGATCAAAAAGAAAAAGAAGAGATGGATACTAATAATAATAATAATGAGAAGAATAAGAAGAATACGAAGAGGGGCGAAGGCAGCAGAAGGAGAAGAAGGGTGGGATGAGGAGGAGAAGAAGAGTAGGAGAAAGAAGAGCTGGAAGAAGGAGATAAGGAAGAAAACAAAATAAGAACAAGAAGGAGAAGCTTAAAAAAAAGAAGAAGATAAAGAAGAAGAAGAAGAAGAAGAAGAAGAAGAAGAAGAAGAAGAAGAAGAAGAAGAGGAAGAAGAAGAAGAAGAAGAAGAAGATACTGATAATAATAATAATGATGAGGAGAAGAAGAAGAAGACAAAGAGGGGCGGAGGTAGCAGAAGGAGAAGAAGAGTAAGAGAAAGAAGAGCTTGAAGAAGGAGAGCAGGAAGAAAACAAAATAAGAACAAGAAGGAGAAGCTTAAACAAAAAGAAGAAGATAAAGAAGAAGAAGAAGAAGAAGAAGAAGAAGAAGAAGAAGAAGAAGAAGAAGAAGAAGAAGAAGAAGACGAAGAAGAAGAAGAAGATACTGATAATAATAATAATGATGAGGAGAAGAAGAAGAAGAAGACGACTAGCAGAAGGAGAAGAAGTGTAAGATGAGGAGGAGGAGAAGAAGAGTAAGAGAAAGAAGAGCTGAAAGACGGAGAGCAGGAAGAAAACAAAATAAGAACAAGAAGAAGAAGCTTAAAAAAAAAAAAAAGAAGAAGAAGAAGAACAAGAACAAGAACAAGAACAAGAAAAACAAGAAGAAGAAGAAGAAGAACAAGAACAAGAACAAGAAAAACAAGAAGAAGATTTAAAAAAAAAAAAAAGAAGAAGAACGTGGAGAATGTACATGTATTACAATAAACAACGGCGAGTGAGCAGACAAACAACCTATGGGAAACACCACAATGCTGCTGTTGTAGTCAACTCAGAAACATCTATTTGACGTGGAACCAACACATATCGGGTTAACGTGTCCAAACAATAGTCAAACAAGACAATCCGACAATCTGCTACAGGCAGGGTATTCTTTTGTTGTCCGCATGCGACTTTTCTCACGTATTTACCCTAAAGTACAAACGCCGTATTCGTGAAATGAACATATTTATTACGAATTTGTTAAATGAACTTGGCATTTTTCCTAATTTTACACACGTGATCAAAAAATGCTGTTAGGCTGAACAGTAAACGCACTAAGAAAGAAGTAAGAAAGAAGAAAGTTGAAAAAAACACTGTTTACGAAAGTGTTTGCATATTTCTTCAACGCGCTTCTTTGTCGCTGTTCATAACTGGCAAATTAGTCTACGAAGGTAATTCAAATGTAATTAATTATTGTTTTTACTACCGAATGTTCTCAAAAAGTGTGGATAAGTTTTGAAGAAGGTATGGCTTTTTAAATTGTTTGTATTATTATACATGGTATTATTATTATACATGTCAACATGATCAGAATTTGGCAGATTCTGGGCAGCTGGCACGGGGGATGCGTGATCTCACACATCCTGTTTGTGACTATCCTTGTTTGTGTTATCTGTTAGTTTCATGTGGGAATATTTTGTGTGTGTGCAGAACGTCGCTCTCATCAAAACATCTACAAGTCTCTAGATCAATCACCCCTTTTCCTGCCTTAATCTCCCTCCTGTCCAATGTAACATAAATATCCCCTGCGCGAGGTCAGATTTTTAGTAATAAGGACAGGTCTGTACTACAGGGTGTATTTTAATGACCGTGCAGTGTTTGAAAATATTGCCGATCCAAGTTTTGTATTTACCTATTATGTTGCATGAATTTTCCATCCATCCATCATGTGCCATGCCAGTAAACGTGGGTTAAACTAACTAACTAACTAACTAACTAACTAACTAACTAACTAACTAACTAATAACTAACTAACTAGCTAACTAACTAATTAACTAACTAACTAACTAACTACCGAATGACTAACTAGCTAACTAACAACCTCATCAGTGTGTGCCACACCCATAACATAAGATTCCTCATGCTGATGGTGATTTGGACCTTTACATTACAACACACTTGAAACGTTTTTCAATACTGCAGTTATCATCAGCAGAGTTGATCCTGAACACCGAGGACCGATATTTGCGGACAGATATGAACGCCTACGCCAGCTGGGAAGTAAAGAAGGTCGGCGTCATGTTGATGACCACATCAACCTGGAGTTCGATTACTCTCTAAAAATTATTTGTCTTGCGCTAAATGTCCACGCCGCTTGAGGCGTGTCCCAGAGTCAGATAAAGAAGTCAATGTGCTAATGTGCCTTTGAAAATAAAGTAAAAATAATTAATAAATAACGTGAAATAAATTTAACAAAACATGTAGGTCAGGGACGGAACGACAAAACCATTAGGGCAATGAACCAAGAGAACGTTGCTTAACTCTCATTGGAAATAAAATATTGTTTAGTTTGGAAACAGCGAAGCTGTCTGTAATCAACGGTAATAATAAAAATGAATGCATTAATAGAATGTTAATAGACTGTCTAAAAATGCGGCCTCCCTGTCAGGCCTTTGCAGAAAGAAAGTCTTTGTGGGATGTTCTTAACATTCATAAATTCGCACCCCAAGAATTAAAGTGCAGATGTAAGCAGATGTATACAACAGCATAATTTGCTTACAGTCACGCTGAATGGAGAAAACTGGTTTACCATCATGGCGTTATGGGTATTTCTATAAATTGAAAAAAAAAGTAATTACCTATTATGTAAGGTGACACATGAAGGAGGAAAAGCGCTGATTAACTGTCATGGGATGATTAATCGTCTTAAGCGACTCCCGGTATCCGCCATGGGCTTATATACAGTAGTCTTCCCCTTCAGTCTGTTAAATAATACAACATGTCTTCTACTGTAGTAAGAACTTTTAAGTCATAACTGTGCCTCACTCCAACTTCCCATTTTCAAGCATCCATTTATATTTGGTCCAAACCTACGTTTTGTTTGGCACTGAATCTGTTACGCAAGTTAATATATTGAAATACCTAGGGACAATTATAACATTTATAACATCACCTGGAAGATGCGCGACAGAGATTTATAGCAAAATTGGGCAAGCAGAAGCTGCATTTCGGTAAATGAAATACATCCTATGCAATAATTCACTATCATTGAATGTAAGAAAGAGAGTGCTGAAATGTTATTTACAACATGTTTTGTTGGATCAACAGAGATTAAAAACATAAGAGGGCAAGCAACATTTGAATTTAAGAAAATGAAAGGTATCTTATGCAATAAGTCACTATCATTGAATGTAAGATAGCACGTGTTGAAATGCTATATATAGCCTGTTTTGCTGTATGGCAGGGGATCTTTGAATGTAAATGAACACATTAGTAACAACTTGGAAGCAACAGAGATATGGTTCCTGAGAAGAATGTCGCGAAATTCTCGGACTGCCAGAGTAACTAACAACGATTTCCTGAATGAGGCTAATGAAACTAACACATTACATACAACAATAAGAATGAGACAAACAGATATCTTTGGTCACGTGATGAGAAGAGAGACATTGGAGAACATCGTGACAACTGGGAAGATCGAGGGTAAGAGAGGCAGAGGCAGACCAAGAGAAATGATGCTGGATGAATTGAGACGGTGGCATGGAAGAATATCATCAGCAGAGTTAATCAAGAAAACCATGGACCGAGATCTGTGGAGAGTCATGAACGCCTACGACAGCTGACATGGCACTTGATGATGATGATGATGGTTGTGACAACTGGAAAGATTTGTAGAAAGAGAGATAGAAAAAGGCAAAAAGAGAGCATTCTTGGCAGTCTTGTATCATGGCATGAAGGGAGTCAGCACACGAATCGATACATGCTAATTATATCTTAACATAGCAAACACAAAGATAATGCATACAGATAAAACTAATATGGAGAAAGAAATACATGTTAATGAGGAAAAATTAGAGGTGGTGGAAAATTTCGAATATCTTGGGTCATTAATTACCAACAATGGTGACACTTCGAAAACAAACCAAAAAAAGACGAATATCTATTGCTTTTCAAAAACTAAAACAACTGAATGAATTGTGGCGTGGGCCAGATAGACATACAACAATTAGATTTTTAAGAGCATGCATCTTTCCCATTGCAACATACGCCTGTGAGACCTGGAAATTTACTAAACAAGCTGAACAGCGCATAAATGCGTTTGAGTATAAATGTTATAGACGGGTTCTAAGAATATCTTTGATACAGATACGAACAAATGCAACCATACGACAAGATCTGAGTACTGAAGAAGGTTGGCAACTAAAGACTATAAAACAATGAAACCTGACATATTTTGGTCACTTGAAACGTCATGAAAGTTTAGAGAAAATAATAATGGAGGGGTATATGCCCTTAAAGAGAGAAAGAGGAATGCCAAAGAGAAGATGTGTGCAGGATGTGGCAGTTGATCTCCAGATGGGTGTATCGAACGCGGGACATCTTGCTTATGGCCGAGAGGTATTCCAGAAGGTTGTTATAAGACAGGGGTTCTGGAAAGGGCATGCAACTGGATGGGTGAATGGAGATCGCTAGATATGGAGGAGCATGATCACCCGCGGCAGTCGGTAAGACACATGATGATGATGATGATGATGATGATGATGATGATGATGATGATGACGATGATGATGATGATGATGATAAGTAGACGATTGGTATTTTTAAGATTTTAAGATGTGCTCATTATAAGGATGCGTATAGTCATGCGCTATGAGTTGTAATTAATAAGGCCAGTGACTTCGAAGACGGGTATCAAGTATGTTTTTATGATGTCATTCCGTATTAAATCCGGCTTATTGAGTACTCATCCGCGTATTCCTGGGAATGTAGTGTGAAGGCTTCCCCCTTTCTTCATCATCTATATAGGCGTTTTACATTCTATAAGTATTCTATTCAGGATTGACGCGGTATGTATGTTCAAAGAATACACCGACTGTTAATGAAGCATTTTAACATATGTTGATTTTGTTTTCATTTTTTTATTTTAGCTTTTGCTCGCTTTGAACTCAAACATTGTGCATACAAATGCTACTATTTCTAGTCCACTGCACTGATTTCTGTGTGTGGATTAGCTTTCTAATCAGAGCAACTAACTCTGACTTCTGAGGTACTTGTAATTTACGTCTCCAAGTCAAGGACGAGAAGTCAACATTTTAGTCCAACTGACCGGTGTAAGGGTTTAATCCGCTTCCTCGGCATCAGCACACCAGATGTTTAAAAATGAACGCTCTTATAAATTCGTCCGTGTTGATCTCTTCACTATCGGTTGATTAAATATTAGCCAGCTTCGTAAAGTTACTGGTATTACACTGAACTATCAACTTCTTGGGATGCCTCGAATATTTTACACTGTCTGGTCGGCAGCCACTTACGATACATTTTCCAGCTGTTTCTAGATCTGTACGTTTCCCAGCATGCATGCGGTGCATCCTCTTGGTCCCGTTATCCCCAAAGAAAAACAAAAAGGGGTGTTTAAACACAGGAGCCACAAACAATGTGTTGCACGATCTATTGCCTGGCATATTTCACTGCATCTGGTCACATATTGTCAGGTGTTAGCAATTTCGCGGTCCAAACCTGTTTTGTGTAAACAGAAAGAGTTTGTTGTAAATGTGAAATGACCGTGGGGATAAGAAATGTTCCTCATTCGAACAATACCCGTGACCATGTGTTTTAATTGTTCCATCTTAAGTATTATTCATTTATTCTCTTCATATGATATATAACTTTGCAGTATGCATCCCACGAGACATACGCCCGTGAGACTTGGACACTTATTAAACAAGCTGAGCAGCGCATAAATGCCTTTGAATATAAATGTTATAGACGAGTTCTAAGAATATCTTGGGTAAAGAAAAGGACAAATGCATCAATACTTCAAGAGCTGAATATTGAAGAAAGTTGGCTATTAAAAACGATAAAACAAAGAAAATCGATATATTTTGGTAACTTGAAACGTCACGAAAGTTTGGAGAGAACAATAATGAAAGGGTATATGCCTGGGAAGAGAGGAAGAGGAAGGCCAAAGAGAAGATGGGTGCAGGATGTGGCAGATGATCTTCAGATGAGTGTATCGGACGCGGGACATCATGCTTATGATCGAGAGGTTTTCCGGAAGGTTGTTATGGGAGCGAGGTTCTGCAAAGGACATGCTACTGATTGAATGAATGAATCCGACGACATAACAGCGAAATATGCCAGGCAATAAATCATGCAAGATATTGTTTGTGGCTTCGATGTTTAAATTCACTAAGGGAATACATTGTTTTGAAAAAGAGGTGTATATTTAGTAGACTACACGTTAGTCCAACTGCTCGGTGTAGGGGTTGAACCCGCTACCTCGACATCAGTGCTCCGGATGTTTAAGAAAGACGCTCTTATCCATTCGGCCATGCTAACCTCCAAATGTGAGCTATTGTTTGCTCTAAGCTGGTAATCAATGAAATAACAGAGGCGACGACAAACGAAAACGAAAGGGAGGCTACCATACGTTATTATTGAAAGAGCGCCAACCTGCTTTCGTTTAGTGCAGTTGTGATCTTTTAACATTTCAAACACGTAATGTTCTGGCTTTTTTTTTTAGCCTTACTTCCATCTGCTTCTTGTCCAACAGCAAGCATAAATTAAAGGTTTGCTTTATCCGCATAACGTATGATAGGGTTGTGTAGTGTAGAATAGTGGAGTAGAGTACTGCATAGTGTTTAAGACTGTTGTAAGGCGTTGTATTGCTAGGTGGTTGTTTGCCAACCCCGTGGTGACAATGTTTTCCCTTTGTGAATTTGAATAATGAAGACAGAAACAATCTATTGGACAATTTATTAGCTGGCTCTGTATCTCACGGGTAAACAATATAAAATAACACAAAGTAATGCAGCTTTACAGAACAGAATTACGAAACATACAGGACGTTGCGGCGATTAGCCTTCATCAGCGACCAAATACATACACGAAATATACCATATAATCACGGAGAAGACCCTCCAGTGACTACATTACGGCATACAAACAGGATGAGAAGAATGAAACGATTAAAAAATATAAGAACAATGAAGAGAAAATGAAAATGTAAAAAATATTTTAATTCAGTATGACAGCCAGGGATTCTGAGATTCTGAGCAGCAAAAAAAATTTTATTTTTTAATTTTCAAGGTGCCTGTCCTCTCTCTGATCATTATGATTGTACGAGGGTAAGTCAATAAGTAAGTCACAAATGGCTGGAGAAAAATAACTAAATATGATAACAACTTGAAACCAATTTATTAATATGCATACATTGTCCCTTTATTTCTCAACATAATTTCCACCAATATTGATGCACTTATCCCATCGTTTTATCAGTCCTCCCACATGGAACTGCGTGTTTAGTGTTCATTTACCTGCCATCCCACAGAACTGTGTGGCTTACTTGTTGACTCGCCCTCGTAACTTTTTCTACACAGTTATGCACCGCTTTACGGGATAAACACTGAAAACCCACCTTGGCGGGAGACATTTCTCGAATGACGCCGAAGTTGAATGTGATGTGAAAACATGGTTTAGAAAACATAGCAAGCAGTTCTATGCAGCCGGTTTGGGAGGACTGATAAAACGATGGGATAAGTGCATCAGTATTGGTGGAAATTATGTTGAGAAATAAAGGGACAATGTATGCATAAAAATAAATTGGTTTCAAGTTGTTATCATATTTAGTTATTTTTCTACAGCCATTTGTGACTTACTTATTAATTTACCCTCGTACAATCATAATGATCAGAGAGAGGACAGGCACCTTGAAAATTAAAAAAATAAATTTTTATTTGCTGCTCAGAATCTCATCATTTTCTCTTCATTGTTCTTATATTATTTCATCGTTTCATTCTTCTCATCCTGTTCTTATGCCGTAATGTAGTCACTGGAGGGTGACTCTCTGTGATTATATGTTGTATTTGTTCGATGATGAAGGCTAGTCACCGCAACGTCCTGTATGTTTCGTAATTCTGTTCTGTAAAGCTGCATTAACTTACCCCCGTAATCAAGAATCCAAGGCACTGCACTGCAGCAAAACGTTCGGTTCCCCACTATGGAGTCGAAAAATTAGTTGTATTTCCTTTACGAGACGTCGCAGTCAATCCCTGCATTTTTTGTTTTTGGCTGTTTGTGATTACTTGGCATGTTTACGTTCAGTAGTTTGCCATTGTTTTCTGAACAGAAGTCGGGGCATATGGCTATTTAATTGTCTGCTGATAAATACATATTTGAAACGTTCTTTAGTTACACATATGTGGATCTTTCCCCATGTCTGTTCACTTCATTCCTTGGCGCTCAATCTGAATGTCCCGATTATTTTGTTTTTCAGGAAAAAACATTGCATCTTCTTTACACTTCTAGTACAAACATTCTAGATAAATACGAACTGTTTACGTAGTCTTTATTGTCCCACTGTGCATGAAACAAGAAATCGATGAAATGTAGTTTGAAAAAAAATGTCCTCACCTTAAACAAAACCATCATAAAAGGCAGTCAACATATGGTTTCTATTTGCAGGGGAAATCATCCAGATGGTATCTAAGCGACATCTGTTGCCGGTTGCTTAGCAATAATGAAGGAAACGTCATCAATTATGGAATGTCTGTGGTAAAGGGAAGATATTAAACATATTAATGTCAAATACAGTATAAACTGACACCAAAAGGAAGCAGTTATGTTATATTTTATTTGCCAGAACATGTTGTAACATACACCGATATTTAAATCACTGGGCTGTGAATTCGGAATGGCGTCGGCTGAAGATGTACCATATACTGCTGAAGCCACGGAGCAAAACCTACCTGAGATGAATGGGCAACAAACATATGCTGGAACTCCAAGTTCCGAGCATCCACAACCTCCTTCAAGTGACATCATTCCAAGGAATAGCCCTCCAGCAGCCATCATTCCCACCAGCAGCACTTTGACCAGTTCATCCAGTTTCCCAAAACACCAGCTAGCACCTGATACAGGGCCCAGTCCAAGATTCAGGCCAAAGTCGCCACAGCTTCGCCAACAGCTAATCTTGAGAACATCCTCGCCGAATTTCCAACCCAGAGCTTTTAAAATGTATTGTCATTCGCCCAGAAGAAGTGGCACGCCTGTATCCAACACAAGTAGTGAGCTTAAAGGCTCTACACACAGCGCTATGTACGTCTCCACAATCAGGCCAGCAGATCTCTCCTCTGGCACGATGAACTTGCCGTCTGACAGTTTTGGCCGCCCGACTGACAATGGCGTGTCAACGGCACAGACTACGGAAGGAAACTTCGCATATTCTAATCCAGGTTTTGACACCAATGAAGAAATTGTTTTGAATCCGCTCAACTTATGTAAGTATTGGTTAAGAAACTTTTCTTCTTCTTCCTCTTCTTCCTCTTCTTCTTCTTTTTCTTCTGTCTGTCCATCCGTCCGTCCGTCTGTCTGTCTATCTGTCTGTCTATCTGTCTGTCTGTCTGTCTGTCTTCGTCTCATGTTTTCTTTCTTTCTTTCTTTCCTTCTTTCTTTCTTTCTTCTTCTACTTCTTCTTATTCTATGTCTGTCTGTCTGTCTGTCTGTCTTCGTCTCATGTTTTCTTTCTTTCTTTCTTTCTTTCTTTCTTTCTTTCTTTCTTTCTTTCCTCTTCTACTTCTTCTTATTCTTTGTCTGTCTGTCTGTCTGTCTGTCTGTCTGTCTTCGTCTCATGTTTTCTTTCTTTCTTTCTTTCTTTCTTTCTTTCCTCTTCTACTTCTTCTTATTCTTTGCCTGTCTGTTTGTCTGTCTGTCTTCGTCTCATGTTTTCTTTCTTTCTTTCTTTCTTTCTTTCTTTCTTTCTTTCTTTCTTTCTTTCTTTCTTTCCTCTTCTACTTCTTCTTATTCTATGTCTGTCTGTCTGTCTGTCTGTCTTCGTCTCATGTTTTCTTTCTTTCTTTCTTTCTTTCTTTCTTTCTTTCTTTCCTCTTCTACTTCTTCTTATTCTTTGTCTGTCTGTCTGTCTGTCTGTCTGTGTCTCATGTTTTCTTTCTTTCTTTCTTTCTTTCTTTCTTTCTTTCTTTCTTTCTTTCTTTCCTCTTCTACTTCTTCTTATTCTTTGTCTGTCTGTCTGTCTGTCTGTCTTCGTCTCATGTTTTCTTTCTTTCTTTCTTTCTTTCTTTCTTTCTTTCTTTCCTCTTCTACTTCTTCTTATTCTTTGTCTGTCTGTCTGTCTGTCTGTCTGTGTCTCATGTTTTCTTTCTTTCTTTCTTTCTTTCTTTCTTTCTTTCTTTCTTTCTTTCTTTCTTTCCTCTTCTACTTCTTCTTATTCTTTGTCTGTCTGTCTGTCTGTCTGTCTTCGTCTCATGTTTTCGTTCTTTCTTTCTTTCTTTCTTTCTTTCTTTCTTTCTTTCTTTCTTTCCTCTTCTACTTCTTCTTATTCTTTGTCTGTCTGTCTGTCTGTCTTCGTCTCATGTTTTCTTTCTTTCTTTCTTTCTTCTTTCTTTCTTTCTTTCTTTCCTCTTCTACTTCTTCTTATTCTTTGTCTGTCTGTCTGTCTGTCTGTCTGTCTTCGTCTCATGTTTTCTTTCTTTCTTTCTTTCTTTCTTTCTTTCTTTCTTTCTTTCTTTCTTTCTTTCTTTCTTTCCTCTTCTACTTCTTCTTATTCTTTGTCTGTCTGTCTGTCTGTCTGTCTGTCTGTCTGTCTTCGTCTCATGTTTTCTTTCTTTCTTTCTTTCTTTCTTTCTTTCTTTCTTTCTTTCTTTCTTTCTTTCCTCTTCTACTTTTTCTTATTCTTTGTTCGCTTGCCTTGAACCCAAGCGTAGTACACACACATGGTATTACTTCAAGTACACTGGACTGATTTTCGCATTAGCTTACCCCATTATCCGTGTCCCTCTCCATCAGGCGAACCCACTCCGATTTCTGGATGGATGTAATTTACTCCCCCATGTCAAGGACAAGAAGTCAACTTAGTAGTCCAGCTGACCGGTGTAGGTGTTGAACCCTCTTCTTTTACCACGTACATCCAGTGGAAGCATAGTCCCTCAACCAACTCCCTCCAGGCTGTCCCATCTTTCGCTGTCTCCTGCACCTCCCTCCATACCCTCCCGTATAGTTCATCTCAGTCTTTAATTCTCTTCTCCGTGTGTTTTAGGTCACCCACTATTTTGTTCGCCTTATAGGTTTCAGACGAGAGAGTATCTAGTTATAATATCCATCTCCGGCATCTTTTCCTCACCTATTGAGGTTTTGTTTAGTTCTGTCCAAGAGCTTAGCGTTGTTAATTCTTGCCTATAATGCTTTAACTCCATTTGTCCTAACAATTATTATAACCAACTCTGTAACAAGCCACGTAATATTAAAACTTAAACAACTGTCTGGCATTGGTTTTACTTTGACCATCTCTCACAAGTTTTTACATTTGTTATTCATTCGAATAACGAAGACACAAACCATAGAATGTACGACTTATTGCCTGGCGTATTTTACTCTACATTGTGAGACTTCTGCAGTATGTATCTGACGAGATGCAGCGAAATAAGCCAGGCAATAAATCGCACATTCTATGGTTTGTGTCTTCGTTATTCAAATTCACTACGGGAAAACATTGTTTTGATTAATTCATTCATTGTGTGCCATGCTGAAGCGTGGGTGGTCTTGTTTCGCTATGTCACACGATCACAAGAGTCGTGGATCAGCTCCGTGTTCTTGTCTCGACGACGTCACGTGGCCAAGCCATCTAAATATTTACTTTTCTGCCTTCCCCTAGTTCCTTTCCCCTCAGTTTGGCCAGTTGTCACCAAGTTCTCTAGTTTATTTCTTCACATAACGTGTCCAAAATATTTTAACTGTCTACGTCTAATTTCTCTAATCAGTTTACGGTTTTCATCTGCTTCTTGCACGACGTGGTCATTGATTTTTCTGACTGTCCATGGTATTCTTTGCATTTACCCCAGAAACCACATTTTCACTGCCATTAGATGTTTTTCAGCTTGTCTGCTCATTGTCCACGCTTCACTTCCATACAAAAGTACAGGTTCTATGTTGCATTTCAATACACTTATTCTCATTGCAAATGACATATGTTTACGAGTCAGTATGTACTCCATCGCCGGTCCTCTGGCCTAGGAGGTAAACGACTTTCTCTGTAATCCCTATTATCCACGTATGGTAACGCAGCGCGCAAGAATTGGAAGCGGTTCTTGCCGCGTTAGTAACTTACGGGATAAGTAAGCCGGCCGCTCAGAAAGCAATCGCAAACTACTGAGCGTAATCTTGCCAAGAAATCAACAATCAGCTGAAAGATGCTGATGTTAACAGCGATTTCCTGTGAAGGATATGCGAAAAAAAATGTACCCCATCTTGCAAAAGGTTTTAACATTCCCCGTCATGATATTCTGTTAAGTTAAATTGTTGCATAGCGGATGCATTAGCGGAGTTGATAGCGAACTGCGCTGATAATTGTTTGGGCACAGTCTGACGTGATTTCGGCGCGTGTACTCGACACCTGCGAAAGTGAGCAAAAGACTGGTCACATTTTACTCCGTACATTCAGGCCTACACACTGTGATGGCGCTAAACATCATAGACCCACAACAGGAAACTATCTTGGGACACCATTTGGGACACACATCGGATGGAAGATACATCACAGAGATAAAGGACAGAATAAGACGATCAAATTCTGCATTCTATCAAATAGAGTATTTTATGCTATAAGTTCTTGCCATTGGAATTTAGAAAAAGAATTTTGCATGTTACATAGATCCAGTTTTAAAAATACGGCTGCGAATCATGGACAATTAGTAAACAAATGAATGAGCATCTGGAGGCCTTGAGAGTGTGGTTTTAACGATGAATGCTGAAAATTCATTGGATTGTCAAAATTAGCAATCTGGACATTTTTAGCGAGGTTAAGTCACATAGATTAAACTTAAAGGCCGTCCAAAAACATAACTCTCACACAGATATATGCACCTACTTCAACAGCAGAAAAGGATGAAATTGAAGATTTTTACAACACACTGCAAGACACATTAAATAAGATTGGTCATAATGATATAGCAATAATAATGGGATATTTTAATGCGAAAGTAGGTACATGAAGAGCTGAAAAAGAGAGACGCGTTTTAGGATTTGGAAATAGAAATGATGCAGGTGACAAAATAATTGAATTTTGCACAGAAAATGAGTTAACGATAGCCAACACACTTTTTAAACAACACCCAAGAAGACTTTTCACATAGAAGTCTCCGGATAGTATTACCAAACATCAGATAGATTATATTTTAATACAAAGAAGATGGAGACCAAGCATAACATCTGCAAAAACCCTACGAAGTGCAGACTGTGATACAGATCATCAGTTATTAGAGGCAGATCTGAAATTAAAACACAAAAAGCTTACCCAAGGACCAAGGTCACTTCGTTTTGATTTCACAAAAATACCAGATGCATACAACGTAGACGTTAGGAATCGTTTTTGGGTCTTGATGTCTGAACAAAAGGAAATGACACTTGATTAACTGGCAGTACAAGCTAGAGATATCTTCATAAACTGCAGCCAAAGATTTAATTCGGACCAAGAAAAACAACTTAAGCCATGGATTACATCAGACACGTTAGAATTAATAAAACAACGAAGGGAACTAAAACAGAACAGAGGTGAATCCGATAACAGCAGGATGAAGTATAAATCTGTAACTCGAGAAATAAGAAAGAACACAAGAAAGGACAAAAATCAATATATACAAGATTGCTTCACTAGAATAGAGCAATATCATAAGACTGGAAGAGATTACGAAATGTTCAAAGAAATGAAGTTATTGACAAGAAATTTTCAACCTCAATTGAATGTTATCTGTGACAAGACGGGAAATGCCTTAACAGAATCTAGACAGATGGCAGGAGTACTGCAGCGGAATGTATGATATGAGTGACAGTGAGGATATGAATGAGATACATGAGCCAATGACAGCAGAGATAGAACCTGAACCCTCATTAGACGAAACTGCGTGAGCAATAAAGAACCTGAAGAATGGTAAATCACCTGGATGAGATGAGATGCCAGCTGAACTAATTAAAGCAAGAGGAGAAGAAAGCATACAAATCTATCACGTATTATGTAAAAAGATATGGGAATATGGTATATGGCCAAAAGATTGGAAGAGGACTATCTTCATTCCAATACCAAAAAAAGGTCAACCTGAAATTATGCACCAACTATAGAACTGTTGCCCTGATCAGTCATGCAAGTAAAATTCTACTAAATATCATAATTTGAAGACTTCGTAAGAAAATGGAAGAAGAAATTAACGTGGTTCAAGCTGGATTTAGACAAGGAAGAGGAAAACGAGATCACATACTCAACATGCGTTTAATAATAGAGAAGTGCAGAGAATTTAATGTAAATCTATTCTCATGTTTTGTGGATTATTCAAAGGCATTTGACTGTGTACAACATCAGAAACTTTGGGAAATCATGATGAATATGGGCTTTCCAACACATGTAATACAACTCATAAGAATGCTCTAGAAAGACCAACAAACAGCGGTTAGAATAGATGACGAGACATCAAACTGGTTTGACATCAAGCAAGGAGTCTGTGAGGGATGCGTGCTGCCTTCCTATTTGTTTAACCTGTACGCCGAAAATATAATGAGAAATGTAAGAGATGATATAAACATGGAGCTATATGATGTTCTAAATATCGGTGGCCATGACACACCAGAGATTTGGTGTGCTGATGATACAGTATTGCTATCCACAACACGGAATGGTATAGAAGACCTAATAGCCTCAACCTAATTGAATAATAAAAATCACAACTTATATCTTAACATAGCAAAAACAAAGATAATGCATACAGATAAAACTACTATGGAGAAAGAAATATATGTTAATGAGGAAAATTGGAGGTGGTGGACAATTTTGAATATCTTGGGTTATTGATTACCAACAACGGTGACACAATGAAGGAATTTAAACGACTATCAATTGCTCTTCAAAGACTAAAACAACTGAATAAATTATGGAGTGGGACAGACAGAACTACAAAAATTAGATTTTTTAGAGCATGCATCTTTCCCTTTGCAACATACGCATGTGAGACCTGGACACTTACTAAACAAGCTGAACAGCGCATAAATGCCTTTGAATATAAATGTTATAGACGAGTTCTAAGAATATCTCGGGTAAAGAAAAGAACAAATGCATCCATACTTCAAGAGTTGAATATTGAAGAATGCTGGCTATTAAAGACGATAATACAAAGAAAATTGAAATATTTTGATCACTTGAAACATCGCGAAAGTTTGGAGAGAACAATAATGGAGGGGTATATGCCTGGGAAGAGAGGAAGAGGAAGGCCAAAGAGAAGATGGGTATATGATGTGGCGGATGATCTCCAGGTGGGAGTATCAGATGAGGGACATCTTGCTTATGACCGAGAAGTTGTCTGGAAGGTTGTTATGGGAGCGAGGTTCTGCACAGGATATGCTACTGAATGAATGAATGAAGTCACAAAGACAACTTATCACAAACATCGAAAAAGAGGCAGTCATAATTTTTCATCCACATTATAAGAGGATAAACATTGGAAACATATTGTGACAACCGAACATATTTGTGGAAAGGGAGATAGGGGAAATAGCGAGAGACAGTTCTCAACAGTATCTTGACATGAGAGGAGAGAGTCAATTAATGAACTGATCCATGCCTCGGAGATAGCAATTTGTGGAGAAACATGATCGCCCACGCCAGCCAGCAAAGCATTTGATTATAATGATGATGATGACGACGATATATATATATATATATATATATATATATATATATATATATATATATATATCCTACTAAATGTTAACGTAAATACGTGTAAAAACGGGTTTAGCAGCGCGTGAAATATAAATACTTCAATTATAAAAGAAGGAACTCCTGATTTTGCCATTCATAATTACCCGGTGAATACATTAGAGATGATTTCTGCCCTTGACATTGTCACTACTTCGATACAGTTTGTCTCCCAACAAGTTTGTACTTTATTAACTAGGTCAGGAAGAGTTGAACAATAACTGTCTCTTAAGGGTGTTATGTTGCCTGTAGCAATATTGTAGAATAGTTCCCCGACAGAGACCCGACATGGTGAAAGAGTAACACCGCTCGCACTTAAATTTCCGGTGCGCTGATAGCGAGGTAGGCGGTTTAACCCCTACACCGGCATTACGCTGGACTTAAACGTTGACGTCTTGTCGATGGCAAGCTACTAAACATAAAATTGCATAGAAAATCAATCTGGGGGTTGACTGCAAAGGACTTTCACATTTAGGCGACCACATCATGGGGTTGGTTGCCCAGTTCCCTTCCTCGACTCCCCTACTCCTCAGACGATTCCTGGACAAAGTATCTATTTTATTAGGCTGAACTGACGTCCGAATCATTCTGGTTGACATAAATAAAGACTCCCTGTCAGTGGTTCGATTAGAACCCGGACTGTAGTTTTGACAATTAAGCGTTCCGACCAGTATGCCACCAGTGCTTTTTTGCCACGTAGTATAGTGTATTAAAGCCATAAATGTCATGAATAGAACAAGTTCAAGTAATATCTAGAAATATATATTGCTCTTTAAAAAACTAAAACAAATGAATAAACTGTGGTGTGGGACAGCTAGACCTACACAAATTAGATTTTTAAGAGCATGCATCTTTCCTTTGCAACAATGGCCTGTGAGACCTGGAGAAGCTGAATAGCGCATAAATGCCTTTGAATATAAATGTTGTAGACGAGTTCTAAGAATATCTTGGGTAAAGAAAAGAACAAATTCATCCATACTTCAAGATCTGAAGAGTTCTATGAAAATCTTGGATACAAAAAAGAACACATGCATCCATACGACAAGATCTGAATATTGAAGAAGGTTGGCTACTAAAGACGATAAAACACAGAACATTGAAATGTTTTGGTCACTTCAAACATCATGACAGTTTGGAGAGAACAGTCATGGGAGGGGTATATGCCCGGGAAGAGAACGAACGAACTTATTTTCGAAGGGTAACAAATTGGGCACGCAGGCCCGTCTTACATTCGGCCATTCCAATCACTCATCTTTCGTTCATCAGTGCATAGTGCATTCACATAGGAAAAAAGCATTGTCAAATGAATGTTGTAAGCATAAACAATACGGAAGGCCAAAGAGAAGATGGGTGCAGGATGTGGTGGATGATCTCCAGATGGGTGTATCGGACGTGGGACATCTTGCTTATGATCGAGAGGTTTTCCGGAAGGTTGTGATGGGAGCGAGGTTCTGTAAAGGACATGCTACTGAATGAATGAATGAATGAATGAATGAATGAATGAATGAATGAATGAATAGGACAGTTATATCCGTTGCTGTAACGCGTGTCAAAATCATCATGTTTCTTGCCAGCTGGTGTAGAGGCTCTTATCCCTCCGCAAATCTCGGTTCTTGGTACTCTGTCTTTAAAAACTCCCCCGTGGAGTAAGCTCAACAGGTGGCTTCTTATCGTCAGAGGGGTCTTCCTCTCCTGAATGTTTCGACCCGTTACCTTTTTGGCTGGCCGTGTGGCTAAGAACGCCGGGTTCTCATTCGGGAGACCCGTGTTCGAATCCTCGGTAAGGTGTGGATTTGTTTCTGTCGGGAGAAAAAAAAGAAAATCCTAACCTGCACAGTTCGCGGCGACTGCATTAGCCAGGCGGCCTAAATTCCCAAGGCTTAAGAGCCCCCTGTCCTACATTACAAGGTAATTTAGGCAGTATATGACAGATGATAGAGAGACCTTTTTGGCATTCTCTAGGGGGCGGGCCCACCCGGGTCATGAATCCGGATGTCTTTCTCCTCCTGTGGGTCCGTACAATGTTTCAAGACGTTGAGTTGTTTTCTCGCTTGTCCGCCCAAATACGTATTGCTCCTTATCCCAAGCCACCCCACCCTCGAGGATTAGTGCACCACGCACCTGGTGCTTCGTGCCTTCACACATATTCTAGCCCTTCGGCCGCGAGAAGCCAGCTTCTTCCCCGACCGTTCGTCTCTGTCGTCGCCTCCACACCTGCGGTTTGCTATGCACCATAAGACGTCGTTGCTGCCATGTTATTTTATCCTTACCTCGTACTATCCTCGCGCAGCCAAACTCTTGCTCTAAATCAATTATTTTGCCAATATCCATCTATGTCACTGTCTCAGGCCCTCCTGCATCATTTGTCTAGGCCTGTCTTTGACTCTTTCACCACCGATCATTCCAGACATCAAGATATTCCCAGTTGTAGTATGATGTTCTCATTACACGGCCAAAGAGCATTGTTTGTCTTTTCTTTCTAGTTGTATGTAATGTTTTACGTATAATAGCTTTTTTGGTCAATATAAGTGTTTACTTAATTCCGTGAATCCATCGTTTGTTGGAGCTTCAACATACGTCATAGGAGCTCAAACATTTCAGTGATCATCGTCCCAGCGAGTACTTTCCTGGCGCCGAAAGGTAGTGAGTTGAGCTAAGTTGAGTCAAGAACCGACATCGCAGCCCTCGACAACCCCACAGTTGTGCCATCTTTATCTTCAACAACCAGCGAAGAATTCTAATATTAATTTCCGCGCTACACACATGATCCCAAAGGTCACGGATTATTTTTGCTCCACCGTGCACCAGTAGATCACTAACGGTGTAGATCCAGCAAATCCTTCCGCCCGTTCGTTTCCCACCACACCAGCATGTTCTGGGGAAACGATCCAACAAATGCTCTCTATCCATTGATGTTTCTTTCTTTTTTTTTTTTAAATTGAAGACTGCCACTCTGCACGAAGCATGCCTGTCTTAACCGTTCTCATCATGGTCTGTGAGTCTGTTACAGTCACCGCATGTGTGCTTTGTTTGTCCTCCAACCAGCGTAAAGCCGATGTGAGTTCCACCACCTCCATTCCCAGACATGACGCCGAGCTCGAAAGGCAGTGAGGCTTCTATTACCGGTACTATATTGGCAGTAAATGACAGTGACAGTTCGTCCTGGCAACATTGGTGTATTAATGTTCTAATTTACCTCTTGGGTTCTTGTAGTAACTGTTAGAGAGCTGTGTGTGATGATAATGTGATCTTTATATACCTCTTGATTTCTTGTTGTGGCTGTCAGAGCCACGTGTGTGATACTAAAATAATCTTTATACCTCTTGGGGTCTTGTAGTAACTGTTAGAGCCCTGTGTCTGAAACTAATATGATCCCTAAATGGGTAGACAATTTCCCATCATCATCATGCAGCGGGTCCTAACACTGGAGCATCGCTCTCATCTCAAATTTAAAAATGAAGGGGCTCTTTTCGGCTTCTGAATTTGTAATTGAAATATGGTACTAGACGCGTGTTCTATAGATCAATCGGCACTTTGGAGTTGACGTGATTAATATCACGCCGGACGCCTTCACTTCCCAAGACATTTTCTGGTACTGGATTGTAGGCTGCCTCGATCTTGGAGCTCAGGTTAATTTTTCCAAATCTACTTCGATGCGAATTCGAACCATTGACCTCCTGACTGGCAGGGAAAAAATAAAGCCAAAATTTAAAAAC
>JACEFZ010015841.1:0-52500 GCA_014155875.1 Cepaea nemoralis
TCCCCGGTTCTGGAATCTGTGTGAAATCGTTGCCCCTTAGGAGCTTTTTTAAAGATCCGAAAAAATTTAAAATCGCAGGGTGACAAATCAGAACTATAGGATGGATGTTTCAGAATTTCCATTTCCCTTGCAAATGCTTCCCTACACCCTTTGCGACATGCAAACGAGAAAATCGTGAAACAATATCACCCGCGACAAGGCCCCCGGGTCGTTATTTTAAATATTTAGCACAACCCACTACTGGCAACGCTGATCGCATTATGGTATGAACCTAAGGCCTATAAACGTCAATGTGGAAGCACTAGATCGAGTTTTGCTCTCGTTTGGTTTGTCAGTAGGCTCCCCTTGACCGGATCCGGAAAAAAAACCCCGGCCGGGGTGAAGCGGGTGTGAAACCCATGGGGCACAGGGGGACACAGCCAAATTATAAAAACAGAATACTACAACGTCCCCCTCTAGGTTGTAGCTCAAGTTTGCCCGATTGCCGCGCGATGCCCGCCCAATCGATGTGGACCCGACCGATCAGGTCTTCTCACTGGCAAGGCACACCAGGCCGCCTAAATTCCAGCGAGCAATAATCAAATTGATTTATTTGGTTGTTTCGGGATTTGAGATTTAAATATTGAGCACAAACCACTACTGGCAACGCTGATCGCATTCTGGTATGAACCTAAGGCCTTTCCACGTCAACGTGGAAGCACTAGACTCGAGTTTCCTCTCGTTTGAGCTCGTCAGTAGTGCATATCCTTGACCAGATCCGGAAATATCGTTTATTCCTGATGGCTTTTTTGCAGCTTGTCTAGTGTTTGCAAGTAGTGGGTAGAGTTGATGTTGACACCATTTCTTTAAATTCGGCCAACAATAGCCCTTCATGGTCAAAAAATGCGCTCAGAATAACCTTACCAGCAGAAACCTGTAACTTGAATATTTTGGCTTTTGGTGATCCAGCATGCTCCCATTGCATGCTCTCTCGTTTGCTATTCGGCTCAAAGTGGTGACATCATGATTCATCGCCTGCCACTATGCGGAAGAGAAATGCATCACTCTCCACTCTGTAACGCAGCAAGTGGTTCAAACACCATCCCACGTGTTACTCTTTTTGGTGGTCGGTCAACATCCGCGGTACCCACTGTAAACACACCTTCCGATATTGCAGTTTCCTCTCGAAATACCATCGCAAAACGGTCTGTTTCCTAATCACCTAAACATTTCAGTAACACATGGGACAAAGTATGTAAAGAACATTCAACATAAACAACTTGGTCAGAAATTGTATAGACAGATTTCACATAACAACTAGGACACAGAAAATAGTTAGTCGCTGTTTTTTTACGGGAAGTTTCAATCTACCCAGCAGTGTGATTTACTAATCAAAAGTAAGCAGTAGTTGCCATTGATTTCTGAACGAACGATAACTCATACCATCGCAAAACGGTCTTTTTCCCAATCACCAGCGTTTTATTACGAACCCTTATCAGGGTTTTTTATATATAGAAATATATAACTGAACTATAATAGAGTGGGTATAGACATATTTAACTTAACTAGTACAAAGTAGGTATAGAAATATTTAATGTTCTTCTTCTTCTTTCGTTCGCCTGAAATATGCTTATAACTGCAATGTTGTCTCTCGTATGAATCCAACAGTCTTTTTTAGTTCATTCAGCGGTCCATATAGTTTATCTTCCACTGTTGTCTCTCTAGGCCAGAAGGTTCGCCTGGATATGTTGTAGTTTGGGCAATCCTGGAGTATGTGCTCTGCTGTCTGCGACGCCAAACCACATGTGCATATGGCTGAGTCACCAATCTTGAATTTTGTATACATGTGGTTGCTTAATCTATTGTGTCCTGTTCTGAGGCGCAGAAGAATGACCTGTTGTATAAGTATAGAAATAATTAACTTAACAACTAGCACTGAGTACAGTATAAATGTTGCATGCCTTTTGCACAACGTTGCGATCCATCCCAGGTTGATTTTCTAGGCAATTTCACGTCCAGCAGTTTGCCATTGCTTTCTGAACGAGACGTTAACGTTTAAATCCAACTTAATGAATGTCGGTGTTGGGATTAAACCGCGTTGCCACCCTGAGCAAACCGGTGGCTTTTCTGCCACTTCGACTTATTAGAACAGTGTAGATATATACCTATCTAAATACATATTGTTTTTGCACTATCTCGCTTTGAACTCGAGCATAGTGCATACACCTTTCAATACTCATCTCATCTCATCATGTTCCTCTTGTACCTTGTGTCTAGGTGAAGTATAAACAGCGGGAGAGTGCCCGCTTATGGGCTTCATGTATCGATATTCCCAGGGACTCTGTTATTCCCTGCGTCCATCGTTTACGTGGTCAGCCTCTTCCTCTATTTCCCTCTGGTCTGCACATCATTGCTTGTTGTGGTATACTGTTAGTTGGTAACCTACTTGCACGGCCAAACCATTTGACTTGCTGCTTTCTAATAAAATCTAGTGCAGTTGTAACCCCCACTTTAGTCCTGATTTCTTCCTTTCTGATCTTATCTTTTCTTGATAAATTGAGTATTCTTCTCAGGAATCTCATTTCTGTTGTTGTGATTTTTCTTTTCTCTTTTTCTGTCATTCTCCAGGTTTGGCATTGGTAACATAGAGATGGTAGGAAGATTGTCTTGTAAAGTGCATTGGTAACTTGGAGTTGGTAGGAAGACGGTCTTGTAAAGTGCTTTCTTAGTGATTATTGATACATGTTTGTTCTTTAGTATTGGTGCCATTTGTCCAATGAGTTGGTTTGCCTTGTTGCATCTATTTTCGATCTCGTCTTCTGATTTGCCATTTGATGATATTATACTTCCTAGGTACTTGAAACTCTTTACTTGTTTCAAGGGATGTTCGTTTAGGTTTCAATACTACTAGCCGTTTTTACTGCTAGTGAGAGCACTGGACTTATTTTGCTTGAGGGTTATCTTTCCCTGTTACCAGTGTCCCTGGCTATCAGGCGCACGTTCTTGGACTTCTGTAAGTAAAGGCCTCTTGTATCCGCTTAAGGGACATTGGACATATGGTGCTACATCCATATTTTTATAGACCTATCGGTACTGGGTGGGTGACGTGCTCAGTGCCATAGCGGCAGCCTTTCCTTCCCAAGAGATTTTCTGGTCCCCGTTTTAGAGCGGGTCAACCTGGGCGTCCAAGTCTATTTTAGATGCGCATTGAACCGTAGACTCCAGGGCAGGCAGGGTAGCGTCTAGCCACTACACCACAACGGCTGCCAGATTGGTATAATACTGTGTGTCACATCTATACTGTGTATTTTAAATGACTGTGCAGTGTTTGAACATGTTTCCTGTCCAAGTTTTGTATTCACCCTCTGTAAAGTTCATGCATTCATTGTCATTGGCACTTTCCGTCTTGACAGACGATAGTTTGGTACATTGTGCTTAAAAAAGGCTTAATAACTGTCATATGGCAATAACTACGATCCATGGCGGTGGCGAGTGTGGCTGGTAAGGCCAATTCTTTCTGCAAATGTTTGCCCACAGTAGGTGCATGTGAAAACATGGTGATTTCCAACATTTTGCACCATCTTACGTCTCTCACGCTCTGCTTTTTATTAGTACCTGGTGCATTGGTTTTACAGCCTGCGATTCAGATTTTGTCCTAGCCCCAAGCACCCATTGAAGCAGGCAGGCTGTGGCGGATCAGCACCCAATTGGCCGGGGGCTGCCCACCTTGAGGCGGGCGGTAGCTGATCAGTGACACCTGTAGGAGTCTCCCACCGTCAGAGGCAACGCGTGGCGCCCCATGTCTACGCCAAATGACAAGGACTTATAACCCGTAACAGTTGCCTCTCGCTTTGATTCCGAGACCGGTTAAGACCAGGGATGGAGTTATTGCCTCTCCATAGCACAAAGCCTGGGCTAAATTAAAGACATTATGTGTTGCCCATGCAGCATGATCCCTCTCTCGGCCTGCCTAGTTCACTCCAGAGGAAAGTTACCTATACATCTGGAACAAGACAAGCTGCAGAAGCTGCCGGATCAGCAAAGTAATGCTCTAACTGTCCGCCTGTCGGAGCTTCGATCCTAGACCAGCTGCCAACCAAGGCTTAGGGCCTGGTCTGCCCTGCCATGACTTATTTTGTCTTTGGGTTGCATTTCCTCGCATCACGATAAGGTTAGTACCCTCCCAATTGCGCTCTTCCGCCCGAAGCCGTTGGCACAATGTGGGGTGTCGGGTTTGGTAAGTGCCGCCCAACACTCGGCGCTGACAGAAAGCAGGTAGTACCGTCTACTGTCATACGGTAGCTCAGTCATATCTGACTAAGACCTGACTAACAAGTTCATGCAACATAACAGGTAAATACAAAACTTGGACCGGCAATATTTTCAAACACTGCACAGTAATTAAATATACACCCTGTATCAACAGATACATTAACTGTTTCAGTTCCAAATGATAATTGTCATGGCCTAGTTTATAGCTTATGGCATGGTAAAGCATAGTCATGTTGAAGTACGTGACAAGCGTGGATCTGAGCCACGAAAGGCACGGCGAGTCGTTGCCGAAGCGAATGTGCTAGGTTCGCGAGGGTGACAGGGCAGTCAAGCAGTGGTTGTCGTTGAGTTCGGACACCACGTTATGAACGTTGGAAATGACCTGACACAGTTCCGCTTAGGAATATAGATATGTGATAATAGAGATGTATAATTGTGACCATGTGTGGATTTGTGATTACGTCAGTGTAATAGAGTAAATGAAAACTAACTAAGCGTTATGTTAAGTTTGTACATTTCGCGTTGTGGTTCTATGGATCATAGTGGAGAGAATGAACAATTAACATATTAATAGGTAATCTGAGGGTCTCTTAGGTAAAGTCTGAGATAGTCAAAGATGTCAGGACGCAGAGCCAACTAAGAGAGTCCTGGTCTCGGCAAGGATGAAGAAGCTAAGAGAAATAACCACGTTGACGACAGATTGATGACTGAATAACAAATAAACCCCTAGAGACCAAGCACACGGCTGCTATGGACCTTAGGAACGCTGTAACACCAATATTTCAGTATTAGAGTAGTAGCCCATATGGAGTATTGTTGCCCCTTCCAGTTGTGCCGCCGCAATAATATATCGCCAAATGTGTCTTCCCATTTCGACAGAAGGACGATATATACACTATATCGGCATACGAGGGTCATCGTGTTATTTGTTTTATTTCCTGGTATTTTCCTAAATTCCAATGCACAGTGAGTGGAAAAAATAATGTATTATACTGATATATATATATATGTGCCGGCTCCGTGGCCGAGGGGTTAGCAGCTTTCTCCGCTAACCCCGAATACTCTCGTCACGTGACGCGACGAGAATTAGCAGTGGTTCGAATCGCAAAAGTGACTTTTGAGAGTATGGAGCCGGTCGCTCAGAAAGTCGTGGCGTGCTGATGAGCGTAATCTAGCCTAGGAATCAACATACAGCTGAAAGATGCTGGTGTTGACCGCAATATCCTGAAACAGGATGGAAACGCGGGGAAAAAAAAAAAAAAAAAAAAAAATCTATATATATATATATATATATATATATATATATATATATATATATATATATATATATATATATATATATATATATAAGAGCGCAATTGGGACGGAGCAAGCCTTACCCTGGTGTGAGGAAATGCAACCTAAAGACAAATTGTCATGGCAGGGCAGACCAGGCCCTAAACCTTGGTTGGCGGCTGGTCTAGGATCGAAGCTCCGACAGGCGGACAATTAGAGCATTGCTTTGCTGATCCGGCAGCTTCTGCAGCTTGTCTTGTTCTAGATGTAGGGGTGTTACCTTTCCTCTGGAGTGAACTGGGCAGGCCGAGAGAGGGATCATGCCGCATGGGCAGCACATGATCTCTATATTTTAGTCCAGGTTTTGTGCTATGGAGAAGCAATAACTCCATCCCTTACAAACTATCGTCTGTCAAGACGGCAAGGTGCCAATGAATTATATATATATATATAGTAGAAGATATGGAAATATGGTATATGGCCAAAATATTGGAAGAGAACTATTTTCATTCCAATAACTAAAAAGGGCAACATGAAACTACTGAACGTAAACTTGCCAAGATATCACGAACAGCCAATAAATTCTGGGTTGGCTGCGGCGTACTTCAAAGGATATGCAACTAACTTTCTCTCCAAAAAAAATTACATTATTCAGTGCAGTAATAGAAGAATAAAACATTTAATTTGATGTCGAAGAGAAATAAAAATATGAGTTAGAAAATGTTCACGTATCTAACATAGATGCATTATTATTAAAACTTTGAAGATGCCTTAAAGTTTTTATCACTTTGTTTATAACGCATATGACTGTAGATAACTTCTTTAAACATTTTATAAAACTTTAAGAAAAATACAACAATTATGTAAATTACATAATATAGCAATGCTACTAAAATTAATGTCCCTTGATATAATATTTCTTGTTAAGTCCCCTTGGAATATTTTAATTATACGTCTTTCCTATTAATGTTGTTTTATTGCGAACAAAAATGTTTTTAAACTAACTATTTCAGTTGGATCCTCGGGATTGAGAACAACATCTGATCAAAATTTCATCTCAATCGGATGGACCGTTCTGGAATGCATAAAGGACAAATAAACAAACAAACAAACATTCTCTGTATATATATATATATATATATATATATATATATATATATATATATATATATATATATATATATATATAATATATATATATATATATACTAGCTGACCCGGCCCGGCTTCGCCCAGTCCCTGGTGGGGAGCATCTCATTTAATTCATATATGTAGTCATATAAGTTCTCGTTCCCGTTACCGACTATCTGTCTGTCTGTCTGTCTGTCTGTCTGTCTGTCTGTCTGTCTGTCTGTCTGTCTGTCTGACCCGGCCGGCATCGTCCAGCTCATGGTGTGGAGCATCACATTTAATTCATATAAGTAGTCATATAAGCTCTCGTTCCCGTTCCCGACTATCTATCTGTATGTCTGTCTGTCTGTCTGTCTGTTTGTCTGTCTGTCTGTCTGTCTGTCTGCCTGACCCGGCCCGGCTTCGCCCAGCCCCTGATGGGGAGCATCTCATTTAATTCATATAAGTAGTCATATAAGTTCCCGTTCCCGACAGTCTGTCTGTCTGTCTGTCTAATGATTTATTGGTTGCAGTTAGAACAACCTAGATAAACGAAGACCAACTTACAAAAAGCATTAGAAAGAGCACTAGAAAGGTCTTTACATCTTCCCCAACAATTAACTTGGGTAAATGGAGCGGCGGCAGCAGCAGCAGCAGAAGAAGAAAAAGGAGGAGTAGGAGCTGGGAGGAGGAAGAGGGAGGTGGAGTAGGGAGGAGGAGGGAGGAGGAGGAGGGAGGAAGAGATAGGCGGAGAGAGAAGAAGGAGGGAAGAGGAGGGAGGAGTAGGAGTCGGGAGGAATAGGAGGGAGGAGGAGGGATTAAGAGGAGGAGGGGGGAGGAGGAGGAGGGAGGAGGAGGGAGGAGGTAGAGGAGGAGGAGGAGAGAGGAGGAGGAGAGAGGAGGAGGAGAGAAGAGGAGGAGGGAGGAGGAGGGAGGATGAGGAGGAGAAGAACGCAGGAGGAGGAGGGGGAGGAGGAGGAGGATGGAGGAGGAGAGAGGAGGAGGAGGGAGGAGGAGGGAGGAGAAGGAGGGGAGGAGGAGGAGGGAGGATGAGGAGGGAGGAGGAGGAAGAGGGAGGAGGAGGGATGTGGAGGAGGAGGAGGGAGGAGGAGGAAGAGGGAGGAGGTAGAGGGAGGAGGAGGAGAGAGGAGGTAGAGGGAGGAGGAGGGAGGAGGAGGGAGGAGGAGAGGGAGGAGGAGGGAGGAGGAGGGGAGGAGGAGGTAGGAGGAGGAGGGAGAAAAGGGGAGGAGAAGGAGGAGGAGGGAGGAGGGATGAGGGGGAGGACGTAGGAGGAGGAGGAGGGAGGAGGAGGGAGTAGGAGGAGATAGAAGGAGAAGGGAGGAGGAAGGAAGAGGAGGGAGTAGGAGGAGGGAGGAGGGCGAGGAGGTAGGAGGAGGAAGAGGGAGGAGGAGGAGGGAGGAGGAGGAGGGAGGAGGAGGAAGGAGGAGGAAGAGGGAGGAGGAGGGAGGAGGAGGAGAAGAGGGAGGAGGAGGATGGAGAGGGGAGGGGAAGAGGAAGAGGATGGAGGAGGAGGGGAGAGGAGGAGGAGGAGGATTATAACGCATATGCCTGTAGATAACTGCAGCGAAAAGGTGGGTCTGTCTATCTATCTGACCCGGCGTGGCTTCGCCCAGCTCCTGGCGTGTAGCGTCTCATTAAATTCATACAACAAAATAAAGTAACTTAAAAGAATGTCCTTCCACACACCATCCATTATTTCTAATGAAAACCGTTTCTAATCACCTGCATGACTGTAGATAACTTCCTTAAGCATAAAAAGATGAGTTACAATGTTATGCATTATGCATTATTTTTATGAAAACTTTGAAAATGCCTTAAAGATTGTATCATTATTTATTATAACTCATATGCCGGTAAATAACTACAGACAAAGAGTTTATAAATCTTTGACAACGATGCAACAATATGACTATAGATTATACAGCAATGTTATTAAAAGTTATGCCCCTTGTAATAACTTTTCTAGAGTTAAGTCCCTTCGCTGTATATAAATTATAATGAAAAATGAAATATTAAATAATATTAAGTAAGCAGCCGATTTCACACTAAAAAAATATCACAGTTGGCTGCGATGGAATGAAAGGAAGACATGTAGAAAATGTCATCTCAATCGGATGGGCCGTTCGCGAACGCATAAAGGACATACATACAGACGGAGATTGCCTTTTATATATAAGATATATATATATATATATATATATATATATATATATATATATATATATATATATATATATATATATATATATATATATATATATATATATATATATATATTATTAATGTTGCTGTGTAGCATGTTTGGTTCAAATTTACCATTTGTTTGGTCCTGAATCAATCTATTAAACCCTTTTCCTGAACTTACGAAAGAATCCCCCCCCCCCCCCCCCCACCACCACCACCCCCCAATCTTCTTCACGCAAAAAAGCTACATGCCATCTAAAAAGCACAACAGTCAATGACGAAATTAAAAGTGTCAGAAACATTGAATAACTTGGTTACATAATCAACAACATTGTGAACTGTTTAAAAAAAAGTTACACATATAAATAAAAAATAGAACATTAGTGGATGTTTATCATTTATGTCAGAATAATAGTAGATATTGATCCTTTCTGTGAAAACATTAGTAAATGTTTATCCTTTCTGTCAGAACATTAGTAAATGTTTATCCTTTCTGTTAGAATATTGTTAAACGTGTATCTTTTCTTTCAGCTCATTAGTAAATGTTTATCCTTTCTTCAGGCTTTTGTGAAATAAACATCTGCATGAGTAGGACACTACCGATTTCGTGACAGGCATGCGTTTAATACACACCCTTGTCTGACCCTTGTTTATTTATCTGCAAAAGCTTATATACACTTTACCATAACCATCACCTCATACGGACAACAAACCATTTCAAATTAATATCTGAAATGTGGCTGTTTCGGTCACAGCATTATTAAACTGAGGCTGGGAATAGCCCTAATTATAACTTCTCTTCTGAGGTTGAACGCAATAGGGTATTGAAAAAAAAAACGACCCACACTTTAGTGATCATCCTATTTCTTTTTGTTGACAGTATATGTTTATATAAGCAACATTAACTTCATTAGGAACCAAACAGAAATAGAATCCTGTGGGACAATGATTAGCAATAACTGCTTCAGATCGCTTACCAGAAGATTATTTTCATGCGATGTTTTTAACTTGACTACTTCTTTGATTTACATTTAACCCACATTTACATCAAATAATTTATTTATCCACAGCCAGGCTTTCCTCTCGTTGGCCATATTAAACGTCGCAGTGGTTTTCCTCTCACATCCAAAAAGGAATAATTTTCCCACAAACACGTCCGAAGTGGAGTGTGATACAGAATAGCAGTGGTTAGTCTCAATGGAGTCTCTGGCAAGCACACGAGCCCCTCCAAACTTTGGTGTTCTTACAGAGGTTTATGAGAATACCGAAGTGACTAAAGTTTTAAGTCACGAAATGTTATTAATTTTTCTAGCGGTTAACCTCGAGTCTCTGTGCACCGTTATTGGGATGTTTGGTATAATATCGAATATAATAAACGTCATAGTTTTCTCCAAACAAGGATTTAATAATTCTGTAAACATCAGTTTTTTGGGGCTAGCTATCTCCGACCTGTGCTGTCTTATTACGCTACAGTGGGTGTGTATTTGTTTCAACCCACTTTTCGCCAGGTCTGGCGTACCATGGATGGCCGAAGAGATAGAATATTTAACAGGTGCCTGGCCGCACGTTTGTTTCAGCCGCATCACAAACTTAATCACGGCTTTCGTATCAGGTGAGCGATGCCTGTGTATTGCCATGCCTCTTAAAGTAAAGCAAATCATCACTCCTACAAGAACTCTAGCTGCAATCAGCATTATGTACTTCGTTAATCTGGCAACCTTAGTCCCCGAGTATGCAACATCGTACATAGACTGGAAGTTCTACCCGTCCAAAAACGCCACACTTTTAGGTCTTCTTTACACCAGTGATAGGAAATACTGCGAAGGATTGGTTTTCATCTTAAACTCCACACTAGGAATGGTGTCATTTGTGGCTGTGGTTGTATTTACTGTCATATTAATCGCAAAATTAAAGTACAGCTCGTCTTGGCGAAAGAAAGCAAGCTCAAATCACGAGAAGAGGGGAAATGTGTCAAATCGAGAGAAGAAGACGGTTATGATGGTGTTGATAATCGCGATTATTCTAATAATGTGCTATACCCCTGCAATCATCGTATCTTTGGCAGCATTTGTGGTGTCCGAGTTTAGCATCCTTGGTGGGTACTTTAACATTTATATTGCCTGCTGGTCATTTGCGTTTGTGTTCCAAACTATTAACTCCAGTGTGAATATTTTCCTCTACTATTCCATGAGCTCAAGTTATAAGGTTATTTTCGATGTAATATTTTTCCGAGAGACTGGTATTCATTGAATTGTTTTAAGAAAGACTTGTTTGGGAGAAATAAGTGGCGAAATGATTAAGCAGACTGCCTCGTGTTCTGAAAATCGGGGTTCGTTCCCAAGACTTTGTTCAGAGCACGAGAGCAATTATTCCGGAGACCCCAGGGCAGGAGGAGGGTGGGGGGGGGGGGGGGGGGGGGGGGACATAGCTGGATGTAGATTGTCATGTTTTATGCGATGCTCTCGCTGGCCTTTCTGTGGAGAAAGACCGAGTCTGATAGGGGTAACACCCAGCGCCGTGAAGTCAACCTCCTGGACTTTAGTGCTTTAGTGCTGTAAGAATGATTAGAACTGGGACAACTGATTTTAAGAAATGTTAGCATGAGAAATTAATTCACAGGCAATAATCGGTGATAATATAAGTAGGATACAAAGATCAGAGTTTGTGAATGTCTAACCTTGGGAACGCCTTGTTTGTTTATTTTGTTTTAGTTTTTCGTTAAGTATCACACTCATTGTACAAAGATATCTCCTTTAAGTGTCCTAGCGTCGTCACGGAGATCACAGAAGAGAAAATGAGCACAGTGCATCAATTCGGTAGCACCCATGCAGATTCAGGTGTGTGTAAGCCAGAATCAAATGCTATAAATGTGCTTTTTGTTATTACCTTGTATAATTATGAATGTTATTATGAGCCGGGAATATTCGGCCTGTTCTTTTCTTCTCCAAGTTTCCTGGGATTTACATCGCCCACAACATGCACATGGGTCTCTTGATTTCTTGAAAGGGCTTGCGGTTCTATCCACTTCCCCGGGAACTGAAGGGGGCACACCATTCGTTTTCTTATTTTGTAACATCCGCACAATCTACATCATGAGTCCAACCTGTTATGCATCAACCAGAAGCGGACGTCTCTACTATTAACCCATTATGCCTTTGAGAAAGGCTAGATCTAGAAAAACTGTTTTGATAATAGCTAGGCGTGGACAACCTGCTTTTAGATAGGAACACAATGTTTTTGAGAATAACTTGCCTTCGACAAACTGTTTTTGAGTATCACGTGTCTTTGACAGGCTGTTTTTGACATTGGAATGTCGAGTGCAACACTTGTTTTACATAGCCAGTAAGGCTAGAATATTCCCTCATACTTATATGTGACGGTGGGGAAAATAGCTTTTTCCAAACCACGAAAACAACTAAAAGGATATCGAGCTCATTAGATATTTTCAAACGTAAAGTTGCGACACAGTGAACAGACGCTAACCTACGAACCAGGGTTTTTTTTTTTTCAGGCAAAGGACGCAAATAATAATGTATGCTTTGTCTCGAACTGTCACAAAACAAAAGATAGACACAAGATGTTGCGAGTTTACGAAGGCAAAACACGCCTAGTGACCTAGACTCTACTTCGAGGGGCAATGATCCTTAAGTATGATATAGCGGGGTTATGCAAAGTAAGGGATGCAAATTAGTCAAAGTGATGCGCTGAGTTGATTGGAGGATCCCAGCAGGACGCGGGGAAGACAAGGCATCGAGTGCATGACTCCAGGATGCAAAACGGCGCCAATATGGCTAGGATATAGCCACGGAACTCAGGCAGTCCGAGAGATTAGAAGTGTGACTTCAGAGACGACAGGTGCACATACCTATATGTCGCCCGGAACACGGAGAGAAGAAAAACCACCCGCGAGTCTGTGAACGAAATTGGCCGAGGCAGATATGCCAAAAGGACGATTGAACACAGACCTGTGGAATCACAAAGTGGTAGATAAAAGATACTTATGTTGGAAAACTACTTGCTACAGCCACAGGGACCGCTGGAAAACTGCAGGTGACGGCTAGAGTCTAATAGGGCCGTAATGGAAACACTTTTGAGGGACCACCCAGAAATCCATGGTCAAACAGGACTGAAAGAGTCAGGTAAAGCCAAGACGAATTATAAATTGTTGTGAACAATCAACTGTGAAACCCAGACCAGCGATCAATCGATGTGAACAGTCAACTGTTAACAAACAAGTTGCGTGTAATTTGGCGTAAGATTAGATAGATTGATTGATTGATTGATTGATTTAGGAATCGAAATCACAGCATTCGGGGCATTCCCATAAGTGCTCCGTCCCCATCCTCAGTAGCCAGCGAAGAGTTCCAACACTAATAGTACCAGTAGCAATCTGATTATAAGTCCGTCTCGCCTTTCCTCTGAGCGTTGAGCGTCGGCCAGATCCCCTCGTCACTCCTCGCTGTCTCATTCTTGCCAGACCATGGTAATCCATTTGCTCCTCCGAGGTGTGCACGTGCTCCCACAAGGCCGCAACCACGTCTGCCTTGTCATGTATCAATACTCCACCAAGTTCTGCAGAGCCAGCCAATCTGTCCGCCTGTTCATTTCCCAGCACACCGGCATGCCCCGGAGAAAAGATCCAGGCGATGCTTGTCACCCGTGACCTCCGAAGCGAAGCAAGCCACTCCGCACGAAGCCTGCCCGTCCTCACCCTCGTCAGCATGCTTTCTGAGTCAGTTACAATCACGATGTGTGGTGTGTGTGTGTGTGTCGTATTCTCCATCCAGCGGAGAGCCGCAGTGACTGCCTCCACCTCCATTCTTAAGCTGGATGTTGTGGTATCATATGCCAGGCTCTCCTGCCCTCAAACATCGACCATTAGCTTTGGCTATGAACCCCAGCCACTTCTCTCACCTCTTGACACCGAACCATCTGTGTAGATAATCACATCACCCGAGTGATTGTCCTGAATTAGTTGCTGGATTTCCACTTCCGTGGCCCCTGCTGGCCACTCCCTGCACTCCCGACTTAATGTGATTATAACTCTGCACAAGTCTGACTGCTCCGCTGGCACTCTGACCCACTCCTCTCCACGCCTAATGTTCTCCAAGGGGCATACCTGTCTGATCGTATCCTCCGCCTGAGCCATCCATGATTTCCCTCTTATCAGTCGCTGACCCTTAACTGCGTCCAGCGCCTCATGCAGTGGGTGGTCTGTGTCTGCAGCTACTCTGAGGTATGCCTTCGCCTGCATCGCCTTGAACCTACCAGCAACAGTCGGCAGACCAAGGATGTAACGCACACACACTACTGGGGTGTCTCTAGTGCATCCCAGAACAGATTAGATAGATAAGTTAATAGATTTTGTGTAGTCTAGTTCAGAAAGCGATGGCAAACTTCTGTGAATAAACCCGCCAAGAAATCACAAACAATCGGTCAGGGCTGAGGTTGACTGCGACGTCATGTAAAGGATACGCAACTGGCCAACCAACTAAAACAAATTACTATGGCTGGGAGTAATTAACTATGAAATTGATAATAGAGGACTAAGCGTATAAGCTAAGCAATTAGATACACTAGCAGGTAATGCGAATTAGGCTGGTAACTTATTAAAAACACATCACAGGATAAGAACATTTGGGACTAAGCAACACGTTGAAAATGTAAAGAAGCTAGCAGTCGGATGTATACACTAAGGCAGACACTAGGTCAGCTAGACGACAAGGCCAGGTAATTAAATCACGCCCAGAAGAAGGGCCGACCAGGGATGGAATGTGGTGTATTGTCTAAAGGGCGGGGTTGAGGTGGTTATTGAGGACAAGCTCTGTTTCAGCGTAATTAGTGCGAACAACGGACTAGCCCTGCGAATTAAAGGCGACGGGTTTGAATCTCCACGAAAACTCGGGGGGAAAAGTTTAAGTGGCTTTTTAGTTTAGTACTAGACGGCGCATTCGGAGGTAGAAGTTACTAGTGGGAGTTGGATACATGTTGACGATCAATTAGTGTGATTATAATGTTGTTAATTTTGATGTGAAAATGTGTTGATAATGATGTCGAAACGTGTCAATAACGACGTGCACGTATATGATTAAAGATGTTGATACATGTCACTGAGGACGACGATGATGCTAACGATGATGAGATACGATGTTAATGCATGTTACTGAGGACGACGATGATGCTAATGATGATGAGATACGATGTTAATACATGTCACTGAGGATTTTGATAATGATGAGACACGATGTTAATACATGTTACTGAGGACGACGATGATGCTAACGATGATGAGACACGATGTTAATGCATGTCACTGAGGATTTTGATAATGATGAGACACGATGTTAATACATGTCACTGAGGACGACGATGATGCTAACGATGATGAGATACGATGTTAATACATGTTACTGAGGACGACGATGATGCTAATGATGATGAGATACGATGTTAATACATGTTACTGAGGACGACGATGATGCTAACGATGATGAGACACGATGTTAATGCATGTCACTGAGGATTTTGATAATGATGAGACACGATGTTAATACATGTCACTGAGGACGACGATGATGCTAATGATGATGGGATACGATGTTAAGGCATGTCACTGAGGATTTTGATAATGATGAGACACGATGTTAATACATGTCACTGAGGACGACGATGATGCTAACGATGATGAGATACGATGTTAATGCATGCCACTGAGGACGACGGATGATGCTAATGATTGATGAGATACGATGTTAATGCATGTCACTGAGGATTTTGGATAATGATTGAGACACGCTGTTAATACATGTTACTGAGGACGACGGTGATGCTAATGATGATGAGATACGATGTTAATGCATGTCACTGAGGATTTTGATAATGATGAGACCACGATGTTAATACATGTCACTGAGGACGACGAATGATGCTAACGATGATGAGATACGATGTTAATGCATGTTACTGAGGACGACGATGATGCTAATGATGATGAGATACGATGTTAATGCATGTCACTGAGGATTTTGATAATGATGAGACACGATGTTAATACATGTTACTGAGGACGACGATGATGCTAACGATGATGAGACACGATGTTAATGCATGCCACTGAGGATTTTGATAATGATGAGACACGATGTTAATACATGTCACTGAGGACGACGATGATGCTAACGATGATGAGATACGATGTTAATGCATGTCACTGAGGACGACGATGATGCTAATGATGATGGGATACGATGTTAATGCATGTCACTGAGGATTTTGATAATGATGAGACACGATGTTAATACATGTTACTGAGGACGACGATGATGCTAATGATGATGAGATACGATGTTAATGCATGTCACTGAGGATTTTGATAATGATGAGACACGATGTTAATACATGTCACTGAGGACGACGATGATGCTAACGATGATGAGACACGATGTTAATACATGTCACTGAGGACGACGATGATGCTAACGATGATGAGACACGATGTTAATACATGACACTGAGGACGACGATGATGCTAATGATGATGAGACACGATGTTAATACATGTCACTGAGGACGACGATGATGCTAATGATGATGAGACACGATGTTAATACATGTCACTGAGGACGACGATGATGCTAATGATGATGGGATACGATGTTAATACATGTCACTGAGGACGACGATGATGCTAATGATGATTAGGCACGATGTTAATACATGTCACTGAGGACGACGATGATGCTAATGATGATGAGACACGATGTTAATACATGTCACTGAGGACGACCATGATGCTAACGATGATGAGACACGATGTTAATACATGTCACTGAGGACGACGATGATGCTAATGATGATGAGACACGATGTTAATACATGTCACTGAGGACGACGATGATGCTAACGATGATGAGACACGATGTTAATACATGTCACTGAGGACGACGATGATGCTAACGATGATGAGACACGATGTTAATACATGTCACTGAGGACGACGATGATGCTAATGATGATGAGACACGATGTTAATACATGTCACTGAGGACGACGATGATGCTAACGATGATGAGACACGATGTTAATACATGTCACTGAGGACGACGATGATGCTAATGATGATGAGACACGATGTTAATGCATGTCACTGAGGACGACGATGATGCTAATGATGATGAGATACGATGTTAATACATGTCACTGAGGACGACGATGATGCTAATGATGATGAGACACGATGTTAATGCATGTCACTGAGGACGACGATCATGCTAATGATGATGAGACACGATGTTAATACATGTCACTGAGGACGACGATGATGCTAATGATGATGAGATACGATGTTAATGCATGTCACTGAGGATTTTGATAATGATGAGACACGATGTTAATACATGTCACTGAGGACGACGATGATGCTAACGATGATGAGACACGATGTTAATACATGTCACTGAGGACGACGATGATGCTAATGATGATGAGACACGATGTTAATACATGTCACTGAGGACGACGATGATGCTAACGATGATGAGACACGATGTTAATACATGTCACTGAGGACGACGATGATGCTAATGATGATGAGACATGATGTAATACATGTCACTGAGGCGAGACGATGATGCTAATGATGATGAGACACGATGTTAATACATGTCCACTGAGGACGACGATGATGCTAAATGATGATGGGATACGATGTTAATGACATGTTCACTGAGGACGACGATGATGCTAATGATGATGAGACATCGATGTTTAATACATGTCCCTGAGGACGACGGATGATGCTACGATGATGTGAGACACCCGATGTTAATAAATGTCGCTGAGGACGACCGGATGATGCAATGCTGGATGAGACACGATGTTCATACATGTCACTGAGGACGACGATGATGCTAATGATGAGAGACACGATGTTAATGCATGTCACTGAGGACGACGATTGATGCTAATGATGATGAGACACGATGTTAATACATGTCACTGAGGACGACGATGATGCTAATGAGATGGGACACGATGTTAATACTGTCACTGAGGACGACGATGATGCTAATGATGATGAGACACGGATGGTTAATACATGTCATGAGGACGACGATGATGCTAATGATGATGAGACACGATGGTAATACATGTCACTGAGGACGACGATGATGCTAATGATGATGGGATACGATGTTAATACATGTCACTGAGGACGACGATGATGCTAATGATGATGAGACACGATGTTAATACATGTCACTGAGGACGACGATGATGCTAATGATGATGAGACACGATGTTAATACATGTCACTGAGGACGACCATGATGCTAACGATGGTGAGACACGATGTTAATACATGTCACTGAGGACGACCATGATGCTAATGATGATGAGACACGATGTTAATACATGTCACTGAGGACGACGATGATGCTAACGATGATGAGATACGATGTTAATACATGTTACTGAGGACGACGATGATGCTAATGATGATGAGATACGATGTTAATACATGTTACTGAGGACGACGATGATGCTAACGATGATGAGACACGATGTTAATGCATGTCACTGAGGATTTTGATAATGATGAGACACGATGTTAATACATGTCACTGAGGACGACGATGATGCTAATGATGATGGGATACGATGTTAAGGCATGTCACTGAGGATTTTGATAATGATGAGACACGATGTTAATACATGTCACTGAGGACGACGATGATGCTAACGATGATGAGATACGATGTTAATGCATGCCACTGAGGACGACGATGATGCTAATGATGATGAGATACGATGTTAATGCATGTCACTGAGGATTTTGATAATGATGAGACACGATGTTAATACATGTTACTGAGGACGACGGTGATGCTAATGATGATGAGATACGATGTTAATGCATGTCACTGAGGATTTTGATAATGATGAGACACGATGTTAATACATGTCACTGAGGACGACGATGATGCTAACGATGATGAGATACGATGTTAATGCATGTTACTGAGGACGACGATGATGCTAATGATGATGAGATACGATGTTAATGCATGTCACTGAGGATTTTGATAATGATGAGACACGATGTTAATACATGTTACTGAGGACGACGATGATGCTAACGATGATGAGACACGATGTTAATGCATGCCACTGAGGATTTTGATAATGATGAGACACGATGTTAATACATGTCACTGAGGACGACGATGATGCTAACGATGATGAGATACGATGTTAATGCATGTCACTGAGGACGACGATGATGCTAATGATGATGGGATACGATGTTAATGCTGTCACTGAGGGATTTTGATAATGATGAGACACGATGTTAATAACATGGTTACTGAGGACGACGATGAGCTAATGATGATGAGATACGATGTTAATGCATGTCACTGAGGATTTTGATAATGATGAGCCACGATGTTAATACATGTCACTGAGGACGACGATGATGCTAACGATGATGAACACGATGTTAAATACATGTCACTGAGGACGACGATGAGGCTAACGATGATGAGACACGATGTTAATACATGACACTGAGGACGACGATGATGCTAATGATGATGAGACACGATGTTAATACATGTCACTGAGGACGACGATGATGCTAATGATGATGAGACACGATGTTAATACATGTCACTGAGGACGACGATGATGCTAATGATGATGGGATTACGATGTTTAATACATGTCACTGAGGACGACGATGATGCTAATGATGATTAGGCACGATGTTAATACATGTCACTGAGGACGACGATGATGCTAATGATGATGAGACACGATGTTAATACATGTCACTGAGGACGACCATGATGCTAACGATGATGAGACACGATGTTAATACATGTCACTGAGGACGACGATGATGCTAATGATGATGAGACACGATGTTAATACATGTCACTGAGGACGACGATGATGCTAACGATGATGAGACACGATGTTAATACATGTCACTGAGGACGACGATGATGCTAACGATGATGAGACACGATGTTAATACATGTCACTGAGGACGACGATGATGCTAATGATGATGAGACACGATGTTAATACATGTCACTGAGGACGACGATGATGCTAACGATGATGAGACACGATGTTAATACATGTCACTGAGGACGACGATGATGCTAATGATGATGAGACACGATGTTAATGCATGTCACTGAGGACGACGATGATGCTAATGATGATGAGATAGCGATGTTAATACATGTCACTGAGGACGACGATGATGCTAATGATGATGAGACCACGATGTTAATGCATGTCACTGAGGACGACGATGATGCTAATGATGATGAGACACGATGTTAATACATGTCACTGAGGACGACGATGATGCTAATGATGATGAGATACGATGTTAATGCATGTCACTGAGGATTTTGATAATGATGAGACACGATTTAATTCAATTCAATTAAGACGACGATGAATGCTAACGATGATGGACACGATGTTTAATACATGTCACTGAGGACGACGATGATGCTAATGATGATGAGACACGATGTTAATACATGTCACTGAGGACGACGATGATGCTAACGATTGATTGAGACACGATGTTAATACATGTCACTGAGGACGACGATGATGCTTAATGATGATGAGACATGATGTTAATACATGTCACTGAGGACGACGATGATGCTAATGATGATGAGACACGATGTTAATACATGTCAATGAGGACGACGATGATGCTAATGATGATGGGATACGATGTTAATACATGTCACTGAGGACGACGATGATGCTAATGATGATGAGACACGATGTTAATACATGTCACTGAGGACGACGATGATGCTAACGATGATGAGACACGATGTTAATACATGTCGCTGAGGACGACGATGATGCTAATGATGATGAGACACGATGTTAATACATGTCACTGAGGACGACGATGATGCTAATGATGATGAGACACGATGTTAATGCATGTCACTGAGGACGACGATGATGCTAATGATGATGAGACACGATGTTAATACATGTCACTGAGGACGACGATGATGCTAATGATGATGGGACACGATGTTAATACATGTCACTGAGGACGACGATGATGCTAATGATGATGAGACACGATGTTAATACATGTCATGAGGACGACGATGATGCTAATGATGATGAGACACGATGGTAATACATGTCACTGAGGACGACGATGATGCTAATGATGATGGGATACGATGTTAATACATGTCACTGAGGACGACGATGATGCTAATGATGATGAGACACGATGTTAATACATGTCACTGAGGACGACGATGATGCTAATGATGATGAGACACGATGTTAATACATGTCACTGAGGACGACCATGATGCTAACGATGGTGAGACACGATGTTAATACATGTCACTGAGGACGACCATGATGCTAATGATGATGAGACACGATGTTAATACATGTCACTGAGGACGACGATGATGCTAACGATGATGAGACACGATGTTAATACATGTCACTGAGGACGACGATGATGCTAATGATGATGAGACACGATGATAATACATGTCACTGAGGACGACGATGATGCTAACGATGATGAGACACGATGTTAATACATGTCACTGAGGACGACGATGATGCTAATGATGATGAGACACGATGTTAATGCATGTCACTGAGGACGACGATGATGCTAATGATGATGAGATACGATGTTAATACATGTCACTGAGGACGACGATGATGCTAATGATGATGAGACACGATGTTAATGCATGTCACTGAGGACGACGATGATGCTAATGATGATGAGAAACGATGTTAATACATGTCACTGAGGACGACGATGATGCTAATGATGATGAGATACGATGTTAATGCATGTCACTGAGGATTTTGATAATGATGAGACACGATATTAATACATGTCACTGAGGACGACGATGATGCTAACGATGATGAGACACGATGTTAATACATGTCACTGAGGACGACGATGATGCTAATGATGAGAGACAACGATGTTAATACATGTCACTGAGGACGACGATGATGCTAACGATGATGAGACACGATGTTATACATGTCACTGAGGACGACGATGATGCTAATAATGATGAGACATGATGTTATACATGTCACTGAGGACGACGATGATGCTAATGATGATGAGACACGATGGTAATGACATGTCACTGAGGACGACGATGATGCTAATGATGATGAGGACACGATGTTAATACATGTCACTGAGGACGACGATGATGCTAATGATGATGAGATACGATGTTAATACATGTCACTGAGGACGACGATGATGCTAACGATGATGAGACACGATGTTAATACATGTAGCTGAGGACGACGATGATGCTAATGATGATGAGACACGATGTTAATACATGTCACTGAGGACGACGATGATGCTAATGATGATGAGACATGATGTTAATGCATGTCACTGAGGACGACGATGATGCTAATGATGATGAGACACGATGTTAATACATGTCACTGAGGACGACGATGATGCTAATGATGATGGGACACGATGTTAATACATGTCACTGAGGACGACGATGATGCTAATGATGATGAGACACGATGTTAATACATGTCATGAGGACGACGATGATGCTAATGATGATGAGACACGATGTTAATACATGTCACTGAGGACGACGATGATGCTAATGATGATGAGACACGATGTTAATACATGTCACTGAGGACGACGATGATGCTAATGATGATGAGGACACGATGGTAATACATATCACTGAGGGACGACGATGATGCTAATGATGATGAGACACGATGTTAATACATGTCACTGAGGACGACGATGATGCTAATGATGATGAGACACGATGTTAATACATGTCACTGAGGACGACGATGATGCTAATGATGTTGAGACACGATGTTAATACATGTCACTGAGGACGACGATGATGCTAATGATGATGAGACACGATGTTAATACATGTCACTGAGGACTACGATGATGCTAATGATGATGAGACACGATGTTAATACATGTCACTGAGGACGACGATGATGCTAATGATGATGAGACACGATGTTAATACATGTCACTGAGGACGACGATGATGCTAATGATGATGAGACACGATGTTAATACATGTCACTGAGGACGACGATGATGCTAACGATGATGAGACACGATGTTAATACATGTCACTGAGGACGACGATGATGCTAATGATGATGAGACGGACGCTGATGCTAATGAGATGAGACACGATGTTAATACATTTCACTGAGGACGACGATGATGCTAACTGATAATGAGAAGCACTGAATGTTAATACATGTCACTGATGGACGACGATGATGTCTAATGATGGATGAGACACGATGTTAATACATGTCACTGAGGGACGACGATTGATTGCTAACTGATGATGAGACTACGATGTTAATACATGTCACTGAGGACGACGGATGATGCTAATGATGCTGGGACTACGATGTTAATACATGTCACTGAGGATCGACGATGATGCTAACGATGCTGAAGACACGATGTTTAATTACATGTCACTGTGAGGACGACGATGATGTCTAACTGATGATGGCATACCGATGTTAATTACCATGTCACTGAGGGACCGACGATGCTTGCTAATGATGATGAGATACGATGTTAATCCATTGTCAGTGAGGAGACTGATGAGCTAATGATGATGAGACTACGAGTTAATGCATGTCACTCGGAAGACGATGTTGATAATGATGAGACCCGATGTTAATACATGTCACTGATGGACGACGATGATGCTAACGATGATGAGACACGATGTTAATACATGTCACTGAGACGACGAACGATGATGCTAACGATGATGAGGCACGATGTTAATACATGTCACTGAGGACGACGATGATGCTAACGATGATGAGACACGATGTTAATACATGTCACTGAGGACGACGATGATGCTAATGATGATGAGACACGATGTTAATACATGTCACTGAGGACGACGATGATGCTAACGATGATGAGACACGATGTTAATACATGTCACTGAGGACGACGATGATGCTAATGATAATGAGACATGATGTTAATACATGTCACTGAGGACGACGATGATGCTAATGATGATGAGACACGATGTTAATACATGTCACTGAGGACGACGATGATGCTAATGATGATGGAGATACGATGTTAATACATGTCACTGAGGACGACGATGATGCTAATGATGATGAGACCACGATGTTAATACATGTCACTGAGGACGACGATGATGCTAACTGATGATGAGACACGATGTTAATGCATGTCACTGAGGACGACGATGATGCTAATGATGATGAGACACGATGTTAATACATGTCACTGAGGACGACGATGATGCTAATGATGATGAGACACGATGTTAATGCATGTCACTGAGGACGACGATGATGCTAATGATGATGAGACACGATGTTAATACATGTCACTGAGGACGACGATGATGCTAATGATGATGGGATACGATGTTAATACATGTCACTGAGGACGACGATGATGCTAATGATGATGAGACACGATGTTAATACATGTCACTGAGGACGACGATGATGCTAACGATGATGAGACACGATGTTAATACATGTCGCTGAGGACGACGATGATGCTAATGATGATGAGAAACGATGTTAATACATGTCACTGAGGACGACGATGATGCTAATGATGTTGAGACACGATGTTAATACATGTCACTGAGGACGACGATGATGCTAATGATGATGAGACACGATGATAAATCATGTCACTGAGGACTACGATGATGCTAATGATGATGAGACACGATGTTAATGCATGTCACTGAGGACGACGATGATGCTAATGATGATGAGACACGATGTTAATACATGTCACTGAGGACGACGATGATGCTAATGATGATGGGATACGATGTTAATGCATGTCACTGAGGACGACGATGATGCTAACGATGATGAAGCACGATGTTAATACATGTCACTGAGGACGACGATGATGCTAATGATGATGAGACACGATGTTAATACATGTCACTGAGGACGACGATGATGCTAATGATGATGGGATACGATGTTAATACATGTCACTGAGGACGACGATGATGCTAATGATGATGAGACACGATGTTAATACATGTCACTGAGGACGACGATGATGCTAACGATGATGAGACACGATGTTAATACATGTCACTGAGGACGACGATGATGCTAATGATGATGGGATACGATGTTAATACATGTCACTGAGGACGACGATGATGCTAATGATGATGAGATACGATGTTAATGCATGTCACTGAGGATGTTGATAATGATGAGACACGATGTTAATACATGTCACTGAGGACGACGATGATGCTAACGATGATGAGACACGATGTTAATACATGTCACTGAGGACGACGATGATGCTAACGATGATGAGGCACGATGTTAATACATGTCACTGAGGACGACGATGATGCTAACGATGATGAGACACGATGTTAATACATGTCACTGAGGACGACGATGATGCTAATGATGATGAGACACGATGTTAATACATGTCACTGAGGACGACGATGATGCTAACGATGATGAGACACGATGTTAATACATGTCACTGAGGACGACGATGATGCTAATGATAATGAGACATGATGTTAATACATGTCACTGAGGACGACGATGATGCTAATGATGATGAGACACGATGTTAATACATGTCACTGAGGACGACGATGATGCTAATGATGATGGGATACGATGTTAATACATGTCACTGAGGACGACGATGATGCTAATGATGATGAGACACGATGTTAATACATGTCACTGAGGACGACGATGATGCTAACGATGATGAGACACGATGTTAATACATGTCGCTGAGGACGACGATGATGCTAATGATGATGAGACACGATGTTAATACATGTCACTGAGGACGACGATGATGCTAATGATGATGAGACACGATGTTAATACATGTCACTGAGGACGACGATGATGCTAATGATGATGGGACACGATGTTAATACATGTCACTGAGGACGACGATGATGCTAATGATGATGAGACACGATGTTAATACATGTCATGAGGACGACGATGATGCTAATGATGATGAGACACGATGTTAATACATGTCACTGAGGACGAAGATGATGCTAATGATGATGAGACACGATGTTAATACATGTCACTGAGGACGACGATGATGCTAATGATGATGAGACACGATGTTAATGCATGTCACTGAGGATGACGATGATGCTAATGATGATGAGACACGATGTTAATACATGTCACTGAGGACGACGATGATGCTAATGATGATGAGACACGATGTTAATACATGTCACTGAGGACGACGATGATGCTAATGATGATGAGACACGATGTTAATACATGTCACTGAGGACGACGATGATGCTAATGATGATGAGACACGTTGTTAATGCATGTCACTGAGGACGACGATGATGCTAATGATGATGAGACACGATGTTAATACATGTCACTGAGGACGACGATGATGCTAATGATGATGGGATACGATGTTAATGCATGTCACTGAGGACGACAATGATGCTAACAATGATGAGACACGATGTTAATACATGTCACTGAGGACGACGATGATGCTAATGATGATGAGACACGATGTTAATACATGTCACTGAGGACGACGATGATGCTAACGATGATGAGACACGATGTTAATACATGTCACTGAGGACGACGATGATGCAATGATGATGGGATACGATGTTAATACATGTCACTGAGGACGACGATGATGCTAATGATGATGAGACACGATGTTAATACATGTCACTGAGGACGACGATGATGCTAACGATGATGAGACACGATGTTAATACATGTCACTGAGGACGACGATGATGCTAATGATGATGGGATACGATGTTAATACATGTCACTGAGGACGACGATGATGCTAATGATGATGAGACACGATGTTAATACATGTCACTGAGGACGACGATGATGCTAATGATGATGGGATACGATGTTAATACATGTCACTGAGGACGACGATGATGCTAATGATGATGAGATACGATGTTAATGCATGTCACTGAGGATTTTGATAATGATGAGACACGATGTTAATACATGTCACCGAGGACGACAATGATGCTAACGATGATGGGACATGATGTTAATTGTGATAGGGCACTATACGAGTATAATTAGAGAAGTCAGTAGGTGCTGGGGACTTCGCGGGCATGAAAAGACCAATACTTGATTTTGTAATATGCTCACAGAGCAGCGATAGTTAAGAATATTATTTTTGTTGACTTTCAGTTAGCCGTAATTGATTCGTTTTCCTGGGTAAACTAGTTGGTGGTATTTGAAGAAGTGGTGTTTGAGTGTATTGCTTCAATACTGATACTTCTCTGTTTGTATTAGTTTAATGGCATTTCTCCAATACTGGTACTTGTTTAATTGAATTTCTTTGATATTGATAATGGTACGATTGTATACCTTGAATACTGATATTTGTCTGGTTTCCTTTGTCCGATTGTATTTCTTTGATTGTATTTGCCTGATTGTATTTCTTCAATACTGGTATTTTATTTTGAGAACATTATGCAGTTGTTGCCATGCCAAGTATTTTCACACAATGCATTTGTAATTTTTTGTTTGAGAGTAAATAAACTTGAATTAGTGTTGGCTTATACTTGGGTGGTTGGACTAGCGTTTGGTATGATACTGTGTGGTATCTGTGACCTGTAAACTTGTGATCTTTTAGTTCATAGGAGAAGGCAAATTATAGGGCTTTTACACAATTAGTAATTTACCCTACACAAGACAGAACCCCTTTTCAATCTATCCTTTCTCCTCTGTCTATTCTTCTATCTTCTCCTCCTCTCCCTCCCCTCCCCCCTCACTCTCTTTTCTCATTCTTCCTCTCTCATCTTCATGTTATCATATATACTAGTATAAATTATACGAGGGGACTTCAAATGACAACCTTTAAAGTGTGATAGAAATTACAATAACCATGCCATTGTCTTGTAACCTGTCAATATGTTTGTTAAGGATAACAAGAGTGTTAAGCATGTAACATCACTGTGCAGATGAATACGGTTACGTCATAAAGACCGTTTAAAGATGGCCGCACCTTTGTTACATGCACCAAAGAGGAGCAGCGTTCTGTTATCCGCTTCTTTTTTTTTTTAATCAGTGAAGTGGTGAAAACAAAAGAAATTTATCGGCGAATGAAGATCCAGTATGGAGATGCATGATTGTCAGTCCAGCAAGTGTATTAGTGGAGTGAAAAGTTTAAAAAACGTTGTGACTTCTGTGAAAAGGTACGGCTGGAGGTTACACGCAACCAATAGAATGGTATTTTCTGCAGGAATTAAAGCACTTTTTCGGCGATAGAGGTCTTGCATTGAACGCAGTGGTGACAATATAGAAAAATGATACATTTGTTCTTTACTTTTTCAGAATATCAGGTCTTAGACATGACTGAGCTACCGTATAACAGTGGCTGGTACTACCTGCTTTCTGTTAGCGCCGAACGTTGAGCGGCGCTTACCAAACCCGACACCCCACATTGTGCCAACGGCTTCGGGCGGAAGAGTGCAATTTGGTGGGTACAAGCCCTACCGTGGTGCGAGGAAATGCAACCTAAAGACAAAATGTCATGGCAGGACAGACCAGGCCCTAAGCCTTGGTTGGCAGCTGGTCTGGGATCGAAGCTCCGACAGGCGGATAGTTAGAGCAATGCTTTGCTGATCGGGCAGCTCTGCAGCTTGTCTTGTTCCAGATGTAGAGATGTTACCTTTCCTCTGGAGTGAACTAGGCAGGCCGAGATAGGGATCATGCTACATGGGCAACACATGGTCTCTATATTTTAGCCCAGGCTTTGTGCTATGTGGTAAGTTTAAAACAATTAGGATGGGATCCCCAAATTCTAATAGCCAACTGTTTAGAGAAACTTGAAAAGGATAATTAAGAATCCCTAGGGGTGGATTGTGATTAACAGTTGAAGTTTCTTCACAGAGGGCCAGTGGAGCCCCGGAAGTTTACAGTACTCCGATAATGGAAATTTTCCCCCGGGAAAATCTGAGATACTTGTATTAATCCGGTCACACTTGGCTCCACTCTTAAGGTGTAACTAATGTATTAGGTCTAATTAGCAACTCAACAAGGAAAACTACCAACACCTTGATACACATTATAATACTGTAATGAGATAATATTGTGGTGGGTTCCTGTGTATGTATGTTAGAGTGACATATGGTATCAGATACACGAATCAGCATAACACCATAAATGAAATAAATCAAATACACGGGTTTTGAGTTATAAATGGCACTAAACCAAATGTGTCTCTGAGTTCATCACAACAATAATCTATTGTCCAGAATGTCACACACTACTCTAATTGTTCTTGGTGCACTCCTAATGGCACTCGAGCAATGTTCTTGAAGGTATGAGTCTACCGATGTAACTACTCTTGTTGTAGATCCTACGTGGGATGATGTCACAGGAGGTATCTCGGTTCTAGAGTTGTGGACAACACAGACTGTACTGACAGGTACTTAGCTGTTCATTTATGGGCTGCTGGGTTGTGGCATAGGAGAAGCAGTTGAGGTAAAATGATGCTGTTCCTCCAGAATGACCACCATTAGCATACAGGTCTCTGCCCAGTTTTTGTCTTCAACATAACCACCACCCTTTGAGAAATAGGACCAAAAACCAAATATCTATCTCACTTAAGAGCTGGGTTAGGGGAAAAATGTAAGCGAAGGGAGAAGGGATCCTTTCCTTAGCGCAGGGTAGTCCAGCCTGGTTATCCTGTGTGCCTGATGTTGTTTATATCTCAGTTGGAGGTGTCCACCTCACCTACTGGCACAACATGTCCTCTTCCTTCAGGCGTTCTGCAGGCTAGTCTTGTCCGTAGAACGATATAAGCACACTGCCTTGTCAATGCTTTCCTTCTTCCGGGAAAATACCCGCCTAACCCTTCATCATTTTCCCATATTCCCATATTTCTCATAAACATTAATACACATCTAAAATCTTACAGGGTAGGTTTTAGAAAAGTATCATTCACAAATAAAACATATGAATTATTGTAACACAAAATCATATAGAGTCAGAACACGCAGTACACTTTAGAACATAATTTTCCAGACATAGAATATAATGACTATCTCTGAGAAAGGATCATTGTAGTTTGGTTATAAAGTATAGATCGTCCCTGAAGACTCTGAGAAATAGTGAAATGAGAAAGTGTATCACTCATCAAATACATGACTAACGCATCAAAAGATTCATTAAGAATTCTTCTCTAAATCAAGAAAATCTTCTCTATCTTCTGAGCCTGTCTCTAGATATATATATATATATATATATATATATATATATATATATATATATATATATATATATATATATATATATATATATATATATATATATATATATATATATATATTCCTTATCATAAAGAACAAGTGATCTCTATAGAAGACATCTTTCTGTTAACTTGATCCATTTATAGAAGGAGAAGCATATTAATTATTAATTACCTTAACGCCCCAGGACAAGTATATATATCCACACAAATGAAACACGTCTGCTTTCTGGCTCACATGGTAACAAAACTGGCGCCTATGTTGCCGCTGTAATTTTATATATCTCCTCCCACATCTAATGGATTCCCTCGACGTGACAATGTCGCCTTCCACCAACATCCATCCATTTTTACCGATAACAATACTGTTATCCTTCCTGTCTTTGTTGCGGGCACTTCCCATTGTTCCCTGTAATGAACATCAACAGTGCGCTCTGACTTATGCAAGTGTATGCTAATGAAATCGCACACCGCGCTTTGTACTATCTCTCCGTATAGGTCTCAGCTGACATGTGACAGTTGAACAGGTACTAGATTATGTTTGGGGAACGGCTAAAGTCTTTGTTCACGCTGAATCACACTGCATTTTCTTGCTGTGTGGCTTAAGTTTGAAACTTTAAGAAACTGCTTGCCGTCTGACCTTCCAATAGAACACTGGTGTCTTCTATATTTTCCCTTGTATATGGTGCTTGCTCTATTCGTATGAAGACAGGCATGAGACATGTCACATGCTATGAAGAGACAATAACTCCACCCCTGGTCTTAACAGATCTCGGAATCAAAGCGAGAGGCAACTGTTACGGGTTATAAGTCCCTGTCAATTGGCGTAGACATGGGGCGCGACGCGTTGCCTCTGACGGTGGGAGACCCAACAGGTGTCACTGATCAGCTACCGCCCGCCTCAAGCTCGGCAGCCCCCGGCCAATTGGGTGCTGATCCGCCACAGAGTGCCTGCTTCAATGGGTACTTGGGGCTAGGACAAAATCTGAATCGCAGGCTGTAAAACCAATGCACTAGGTACTAATAAAAAGAACAATAGAAACCTCAAGCTATGGCTTGCAACCTGGAAGGTTAGAACTATGTGTCCAGGATTTTCCTACTCACTTGGCCAATATTGACGGTGTGAGAAAAACGGCTGTGATTGATGCCGAACTCAATCGTCTTAACATTGATATTGCTGGCCTGCAGGAGACTCACCTCGCTGAGGAAGAGTCACTCAGGGAAAACAATTACACCTATTTTTGGAAGGGTAGAGGGCAGGCAGACAAAAGGCAACACGGTGTGGGCTTTGCAGTGAAGAATTCGCTACTGAGAATTATTGAAATGTCAGCAGGAGGAAATGAAAAACTATTATCCCTGCGCTTGGCAACCTATTGTGGTTTTGCCACCATTATTACTCCATATGCACCGACACTCGATTCCTCTGATGATATGAAGGATTCGTTTTATGAGGAGTTAGACTCCGTGATCAAGTCAGTTCCAAAATCTGACTACATTTATATGCTCGGTGATTTCAATGCTCGTGTAGGCAAGGACTCGAGTTCATGGCCAGCGTGCCTTGGAAAATACAACATCGGTAGCTTGAATGAAAATGATAGCCAGACTCTGCAACCCTTGATTGATAAGAAGAAGATAGCTCTCTTAAACAAGGAAAGACCTACGCGTAACACTCTGAGTGAGCTAAAGCAAGCTATGAAGCATGTGCAAAAGGCTGCCAGACAGTGTGCAAATGACTATTGGATCAAGTTATGTGAGTACATTCAAATCGCAAGTGATAAGGGAAGCATCAGAAGCATGTATGAAGGAATAAAAAAAAAACCTGTGCTCCAACGATCAAAAGAAGTGCACCATTGAAAACCTTGACTGGATAAATCATCCCTGATAATAAATAGCAGATGGACAGATGGGTAGAGCATTATTTGGAGCTTTACTCGAGTGAGACCAAACTAGCGGATGATGCCCTCAATGCCATAGAGGTTCTACCAACGCTTGACCACCTGGACACACTTCCCAATATAACAGAAGTTAAGTGTGCTATAAACTAACTTGTATCTGGCAAGGCTCCAGGAAAGGATGGGATTCCAATAGAGGTTATCAGGAGTGGGCAAGACACACTCACTCTACAGATCCACTAGCTAATAGAGATATGCTGGCGAGAAGGACAAGTCCCACAGGATTTCAAAGATTCATGCATCATAACACTGTACAAGAACACAGGCGATCGGAGCGACTGCAACAACTATAGGGGTATCTCACTTCTGTGTATTGTGTGGAAAAGTATTTGCCAGAATTGTTATGCGCAGACTTCAAGCCCTAAGAGATCAAGTCTACACCGAATCACAGTGTGGCTTTCGGCAGAACCGGTCTACCATTCATATGATATTCTCATTGAGACAAATGCAAGAAAAATGCCGGGAACAGAATCAACCACTGTTTATTGCCTTCATCGACCTCACAAAGGCATTTGATTTGGCAGTCGGGAGGGTCTGTTCAAGGCACTAAAGAAGATTGGCTGCCCACCAACTCTTCTGTCCATTGTGGAATCGTTCCACACAGGCATGAAGGGCACAATCAAGTTTGATGGTGCAACTTCAGAAGAGTTTGAAATCAAGAGTGGAGTTAAGCAAGGTTGTGTACTAGCTCCCACACTCTTTGGAATATACTTTTCACTTCTACTGAAATATGCCTTTCGTGATCAGGATGGCGGTATGTACATTCACTCACGCTCAGATGGTGGCCTCTGCAATGCTCAGAGATTGAAGGCTAAGACCAAAATTAGGAGGGTACTGATCAGAGAGTTGCTTTTTGCAGAAGATGCTGCATTTACGACCCACTCTGAGGAAGAAATACAATGTCTACTATCTGCATTCTCCAATGCTTGTTCTGAATTTTGTTTTAACAATTAGCACAAAGAAGACACAGATTATGTCACAAGGTGCACATGGGGTATCATCAATCTTTATTGACGACGCCGAACTAGAGATGGTAGACCATTTTACATATCTAGGATCAGTGGTAAATAGAAAATTATCCCTAGCTCAGGAAATCAACATCAGGATTGGGAAGGCAGCAACAACAATGAACAGGTTAAGAAAAAGAGTCTGGGAGAACAAGAAGCTTACTGCCAAAACAAAAGTCCTTGTCTATCAAGCCTGTGTCCTTAGTACTCTTCTTTATAGCAGTGAAACCTGGACAACTTACTCACACCAAGAGAAACGTTTAAACAGCTTTCATATGCGGTGTCTGCGAAGAATTCTTGGTATTAAGTGGCAAGTCAAAATCACAAATACTGAAGTATTGGAAAGATCAGGTTGTGTGACGGTTTATTCCATGCTCAGTCTTCGTAGACTTAGATGGATAGGACATCTTAGGAGGATGGATAATGGTAGAATACCAAATGACATCTTTTTTGGTGAATTACAGATGGATAAGAGATCTCAGGGTCGGCCTTCTACTACGATACAAAGATGTGTGTAAACGGGACATGATTGATACAGGCATTGATAATTGCATTGATTGGGAGCAAGTCGCTGCTGAAAAAACTATTGCAGATAAGTCACACACCGAGCGTGTGAGACGTAAGATAATGCATGATGGTGGAAATAACCACATGTTCACATGCACCCAGTGTGAACGAATATTTACAGCGCGAATTGTCCTTATCAGTCTCATTCGCTGCTGCCATGGGTAAACGTTATTATGCCTTTTTGAAGCACAAACTATCGTCTGTCAAGACGGCAAGGTGCCAAAGTGTGGGTGTGTGTGTGCGTGCGTGCGTGCGTGCGTGCGCGCGTGCGCGTGTGTGTGTGTGTGTGTGTATGTAATTCACCTAAACAAAACAATTAAGGTTTTCTTTTGAAGCCCCTTCGTTTATTTGCGTATGATAATGCCTTTTCATAGATACACTAATTCTAATACGGAAATTCATCGATGAACAGTTTTGTAATAATTCCAAGATTACCATGAATTTTTTTAAAGTATGAATACAATTAGTAGAAATAATTGCTTAATTTTCTTTTAGAAAGTCTTCTAAAAGAATAAATTATTTTTGGACGTTCATTATTAGGTTACATTTTCTCATCATCATCATGTGTCATGCCGACAATGAGTGGGCGGTCATGTTTCGTCATCTCAAACTATCACCAGAGTCGTGGATCAGCCATGTGTTTCTGTCTCGATTATACCATGTAGCCAAACTATCCACATGTTTATCTCTCTGCTTTTCCCTTGTTCTTTTCCCCTCAATCCTTCCAATTGTCACTAAGGTTTCCAGTTCATTTCTTCTCATAACGAGTGTAAACAATCATGACTGTCTACGATTAATTTTCCTAATCAGTTTAATTTCTGCTTTCGTTTGTTTCTTGTAGGAAGTGCTCATTGGTTTTGTTTTAATCCGTTCATGGTATTCATTGCATTTTCTTTTTTTTTTAAATGTTGTTACGAAAGTATGATGATAATTAATACCATAGATAGACAGAAAAACCAATGAGCAAACCCTGCGAGAAACAAATAAACACCGTAAATTTATTAGAATTTATTAGACAAACTAGACATAGACAGTCAATATTTTTGGACACAATTAGCCACATTCACGTGTTTTGATGTTTTAATTTGATGGATGTGAGCCAAGAGAGCACGTATGAAGATGACACAACGGTTAACTCAAGCTTGAAGACAGGCCTCATTTTGAGACTCTGCTAAGTTTCACCTAGAACAGGATTCATACAACTGAAAGTATGTTCCCAACGATAGCTGCCCGTTTAGAGTAAGGGGTATCCTGTAAGCCTTGTGCCCAGTAAAGAGCTGGGGAAACAAAACTAACGGGAATGTGTGTTTTCTAGGATTTACACACGCCTAATCATGTCTATACATTCACTTATATATGTACATACTAATATAATACAATATCCCTCGTCCAGGTTCATCTCACTTACTCTTGCTTCTCTGTATCTCTGTATCTCTTTCTCTCTCTCTCTCTCTCTCTCTCTCTCTCTCTCTCTCTCTCTCTCTCTCTCTCTCTCTCTCTCTCTCTCTCTCTGTCTCTCTATTTATCTAGCTATATATCTACATATATATCTATATCTCTCTCATTCGCTCTCTATCCACCTCCTCCCTCCTATTGTTAAATCTCACACTAGTCGGAAGAACCTTTTCATAGCCACACAAGCACCGTCCTACATCAGCTGCCTTCTTCCCCCAATCGTCTGTCATAAGGAATTTAGCTTTCTACACTGTCTCTCTCTCTTACATCATGCGGATATGTGGCATGGTACAATTACTCTTTGAAATAAGTAATTTCAGCATTTCATATTTTATATTGGTGTCAACATAAGCCAGCCTAACCTTCTGGCTTACCTCCATGTAGTCAGTCTCCTTTGCCTCAGCCTCACTTACGTTTTGAAAAGCGCGTATTTATCACGGAAGCGTGAATGTTGAGGTTATCAAGCACTTGGTTTGAATAAAATTGGATACACTATAACATGTCATCATAAACATTAATAACAGCAATAGTATAACATAACATTCACATCGGTGTGGTATAAATATCTTAAACATCCTACAACGACTGCATATTCCAACATTAGAAAATGTGCATCAATAACAACACTAGTATAACATAAAGTTAAGACTAATTTAGTATAAATATCTCAACCATCTAGCAACTACTAAATACAGCAACATTAGAACATTCACAATCTTCGAAATGGCATACGTTGGTCACAGAAGTTCACAGGTTCAGAGGCACTCCCGAGTCGGTGAATATTCACCAAGAAAATCGCCAGAGAATTTGGGAACAGCATGAGAAAACTTGACCCCCAACCTAGGTGTGAACAAAGGATGAGATCAGTATCGTCTTACCTGAAAACTGCATCAGAACTCATCCCTCCGGATTCAGCTAGAATCGACTGTCAGGAACATTACTTGTCACAGCAATTCAGTTTTTCATTAAAGTATCCCTAGTATGCAAATTGCACAGGGTGACAAGGTGACTAATTATACATTATCATGTCGTTTTGCGCCTGTTATCTTCATTCTTCTGTTTAAGCAAAATGATGCAACTTATGTCCATCTTAGGTTATTAGTTTTTCATAAAGGACCGGGTGCACGATGTTCTCCTCCCCGAGGGCGGGTTGGCTTGGGGACAGGCACAATGCAGATGTGTGGGACAAATAGAACAACGAATGGAACGTCTCGAAATAGGGTACGAATGCACTGGCAGGAGTAATGACACCCGGAGTCATGACCTGGTTGGGCCAGCACCCGGAGGGTGCCATGAAAGTAGATAGCCGAAACATTCTGGGAATGAAGCCGCTTCTTACGATTGGACTATCCTGCTTGCACGGTGGCGAATTTTGTATCACTTCTGGACTAAGTGTTCTCTGAGCCTCATAACTGCATTCGTTGGCCCCGTAAATCACACCTGTAGCAGGCAATCTGTTGTGGATTGTATGTCGCCACCAGGTATGCATCTTCTGTCTGGCACACGACTATTTCACACGATAACGTGGTCCGTTCGTTGGGAATGATCGTTTATGGCTGCTGTAATGTCCGGACTTGCGCTGGAAAACACATATTGCACTTGATCATCTACATGTTTTGATTGTGAACACAGTCGAAGGCCTTATTGTAATCTCACAAAGTAATCAGTATCTAACAGTAGTTACTTTGGTTGCCTTATTGTGTGCGATCAAATAGAATCAGGTATTAATAAAGTAAAGAAAGCATTTGAAATATTTCTAAAGCTTGCCGCTCTCAAAAACTCAGGTATACCGTCTATCTGAAAACACAACTGTGGAATATTGACATAATTCTAACTCGGTCATTCAAGAAAGCACCATAAGTCTCTGAAATTCATATTAGCCAATTATAGCACAAACAATAACGCCACTAGGTGGCGAGGGTGTGCACGATACGACAGATGTGGTCAGGGCACTTTGGGATTATGGGTATATTGTCAAAGAACCGATACACCAGCATTGTCTGGAGAGAATGGTGCGGCAGGGAATGACATCTCAGTTCTCCGAGAAAAGACCAGACGGACATATATAATCAGATTGCAAATGATACCATTAGTATTGGGACTTTTCTCTGCTTGCTGAAAGCTACATTCCCTATAGCGTTTCTTGTTCTAATCTCTTCAAGGCACCTCCAATAAGATGTTATGATTGTTCCTAGATAGTTGTGTCGATTCAGTTATTTAAGAATATTCCCATTTACGCGTATAATACATTGTAGTATTTCTTTCTTCCTAGTAACGACCATAATATTTGTCTTCTTATAATTTAATTCTAACCCGAGTTGTTCACTGTGTGCACCAACCGCATCTACTAAATGTTGCAAATTCTGTTCATTGCCTGCAAGCAATACTGTATCAGCCGCATATCTAATGTTACCGATGTTATGTCCCCCAATGGTAATTCCTCTCATATCTTCAAACTTTCTAGAAATATTTTCATTGTTTCGGGGGGAAAAAAAGATCTGAAGACATTACACTTCCCTGTCGCACACCTCTCTTAATAGACTGATATTGGCTTACTTCATTATCAACTCTTATGGCATCTTGTTGTTGTTTCCAGTATATTATTTATACAAGTCTAAGGTCTTTACCATCAATGTGTAGACCTGCAAGCATCTTCATTTTGTATTATTTTATCGAAAGACTTCATGTAGTCAACGAAGCACAGATGTAGGTTTTCTTCACTTCTATACAAATCTCAATTAATGTTCTCAGCAAATACACAGCATTTACTGTGCGCTTGTCTTCTGCGAACCCATATGGTTCTTTCCCTATTTCGGGTTGCATTTTCTTCTCGACTATTTGAATGAGTCTTAGCAAAATCGTCGCCTTGCAGATCATTATGCCAATTGTTCGACGTTGATCACATTCCAAGGCTTCTGATTTCTTCGGGATTGCAATAAATATAGATTAACATAATTCAGAAGGTATATCTCCAGTATATCAAGTATGGTGACCTGGTATATTCCATATTCTCCTAAGACATTGATCATTTATGCTGTTATGTTGTCTGGACCTGGAATCTTGCCAGTTTTCATATGGTTAAGTGCATTCTTAACTTTCATCTACGAAATTGATGTTCCTTCATTATTATTATAAATATCATATTGTTTTTCTCTTGTATCACCATAAAGGTCGTTAACATAGTCTGATCCCACATGTAAAATGTGAACTTTTTCTTTTATAACATTGGCTTCTTAGGATTTTAGGCAACCCGTTGATGAGTGTGTGTTCTTTTCTAAATGATGTCATGAATGCTTCTGCGTATTAATTTGGTATTTTGTGTGTTTTGTTGGTTTTCAATTCCCCTGCACTTTCCCCCAAGCCATGCTTCTTTTGCCTCTTTGTACAGATTCCTAATTTTCCTGTGAATCTCTTCCTATTTTTCGTGGTTATTCTTGTTGTTTCAAGATGTCTTCCGTCATCCATTTCTTACGTCCAATCATCTTCATTATTAGGATAGTTGTTTCTGCAGCTTATCTGACCAAGTTTTATTTTATTATGTCCCATTGGTTGTTGGTATTTTGAAATAATATTTCAATATCGGACAATGCATCAAATCTGTTCTTTACCTCTACGTTGAATTTATCTTTGATCTCCTCTCTCTTCAGTGCCCGTAGATGAAATTGTGTGTTTCTTTATGTATATTTGGCCTTCTTTAATTGTAGATGCACATTGCAAATGATTAATCTATGGTCGCTGTAGCAGTCTGCGCTTGGTATAGTTTTCGCGAATTTTAAAGCAGATGAGAATGTAATCAATCTAGTTTATGATCGTATTTTCAGGTCCATAATCTGTTTGGGTGAAGTTAATACCAGGTATTTCCAATAATTATCTTATATTATTTTGCCCATTGTACAAGTCTGCAACCTCTTTCATTCTGTTCCCCTAGTCCAGGGGTCACTAAACTTTTTCACGGCGGGCCGGATAACTGACAAAATGACGAGCGTGGGCCGCATACTCATTCTGTACAATACTTGCGCCGTCTCAGTGGCGAAACGCAGCTGCGCGCGATTGGCAGCAGACCGCGTTATGCTGGCTTTTACGCTATGGTATGGGTGCCGGTCGTTCAGAAAGCAATAGCAAACTATTGAGCGTAAACTTGCCAAGACATCAGCAACAGCAAACAATGCTGGTGTTGACTGCAAACGTCATGTAAAGGATATGCAACTAACTTTAATAATACTTGCAAGCCAGAACGAAAGCCGTGGGAGAACAGGCGGAAATCTAAGTTAATCATGGGTGAGTGGCGTGGAATGCACAAAAGACGAAGACAACCAACATATTTATTTACTTTTTAAAAAAAGTTATCAAAGAAGGCGACGTTAGCAAAAAGATTGTTACATCAGTCCCAGTGTGCACATATCCGAATCTCACAAACTAAGCAGCAAAAAAATGTTAGTGAGAGTTGTGAAACTGATATTTGGCTTTCAAGATATCATCAATGTTTGGTTTGGAATTGCTGCATCCAATCAAGAAAATTGCTTTCAAATATTCATCAGTCAGTCTCGTTCGACGTGTTGACTTCACATACTTCATTTTTGAAAATGTTTGCTCACAGACATAAGTTGTTCCAAACACTGATGCCATACCAGCAGCAAATTTCTTCAATTTCGGAAACACAATATCATGTTGCTTCCATCATACACTCTTTTATGAAGTTGCCATCAGTAAACGGTTTTCCTCGTTCTGTCACATTATGCACTATTTTGTAACTTGTACGAGTGTCACATTCATTTTCAGCAAACTTTCTCGTGAAGAGATTTCTTTGTGTTTCTAAACCATGTTTCATGAACTCATATTTCTTAGAGCGTAACTTTCCAGAAAACTTTGAATATGTTGATATATGTTTTTTCTTTTTTTTTTTTTTTTTTTTTTTTGTTTTGTTTCGTAGTGACGCCGAAGATTGTGCTCTTTCAAAACGGCAACACTTTCGCTGCATATTACGTAAATGGTTTTCTTGTCCTTTGTTTCCATAAAGAAGTACTTTACTCCCCATTCTTCATTGAAAACTCGACACTCGGCGTCCACTTTTCTTTTCTTTGTAGCCATAATGAAGGGTGAAATAGACGGGATCTGAAAATGAAAAAAGAAACTGAATTAGAAACATAATTAAAATCCTATGGAAACACAAGACAAAGAGAGGACCAGGGGTCACTTGTGAAGCTACGGCTCACCAAAGGTACATATAAAGTTTATAGGTACCTTTGGTAATAGAATATATCTCATAATAAGGTTTGCAAAGTATATAAATAGGGCCGGCCTAAATAGTGGCAGCCAGGGGTTCCGCTGAAACAGACCGAAATCGTTTAAATGCACCATTTCTGCCCATCTGGTTTATTACATACAGTAGGACAGCCACTTGGCTCATCGCACAGAGTTCCCTGAGCAACTAAAACATATGCGTAAGGATCTGCTCCAGCAGAAAGGTTGAAAAACATTGGCCTAGAGACTATCTCAATTAACACATTGACCAGGGAATTCTTCTGAGCTGGGGATAATATTTTCGTAATAACGCGAAGATTCTATGGCATTTTTATGCTATGTTTGCTCTTTATTGCTTCTATTCACACTTGTAGTTCACTTACCTATCACTGTCAAACAAATGAATCCTTGTTACATACCTATAAAATGGATTACTGGCAAAAAAAGTAAATATTTCTGGATCATCAGACCTGTGTTGACAGCTGGACGCATCTGGGGGAGGGAAGGATGCGTGCGCGCGCGCGCGTGTGTGTGTGTGTGTGTGTGTGTGTGTGTGTTGCCATGGAAACCATGGTAACGTCAGAGCGGAGGAGGCGCTAATACGAGCCGGGGAAGGACTTGGGACGACGCGCAATAAGCAAACATTACAATAAACAAGAAAATCTAGATACAATAATCTATAATTGAAAATAGTAAATTTAAGACAAATAGCAGTCAGGAGGTCACCGCAACTGTGAAGGCCACCTATTATTCTAACCATAATATCCAAGATGGCGGCGGACGTTTGTGTTGTTCTGTGACCGTCCCTTTTTTGCGTAGGAGATGGATACTTTCATCTCTTGCGTGTAATTTGTGTGACAAGATGTGTACTAGGAGTTTCTTCTCAAGATCTGCGCCAATGCTATGTGAATTTTCGCAGCGTGTGTGTTTCTGTGGTGTTCGGTTTTTCAAAATGGCGGACCAACGTTTGTGCTCCATGCGGAAGGCTGTCAACCCAGCAAGGCGACGGGGACTGCGTGGTTGTCGCAATCGGCTAGAAATGCTTGGTGGGGTAAGACGTTTGAGACTTAAATGTGACCGTCTGGGCCTCAGGAATACTTGTATTCTATATTGGAACTGTGCCAGCGTAAAATAACGAGGCCCTGTTCTGGAAAACCTGGTATACAGGAATGACATTGTAGCGCTCCAGGAGACGAGACTGGGTGATCAGCTACTCCAAATTGTCGGCTTCAAATGTTTCTACAACAGGCGACACCTGGGAATGTTGATTCTCAGTCGCGATAGTATGGTAGTTTCAGAGCTAGACATGTCCAGCTGGGACATTGACGACATACAAATACAGGCGGTTAGAGTTCAATCCGGTCTACCATTTGTGTTGGTTAATGTTTATGACAGCAACAAGAGTCTGGATTCTCAGAAGTGGCAGTGTCTAAGTGACATACTAAGTCACGAGAGAAATGTTATTTTCTGTGGCGATTTCATCGCTAAAGACTGACCATGGGGTAACTTTTCCTCCAACACCCGGATGGACTGCACTTGAAGCCATTGACCTGGTTTGTATCAACAGTGGCTGTGTCACGAGGACAGCAAGCCATCCGGGTGATGAGGACAGTGTTAATGATCTGGCGCTGGTTTCGCCTTCGCTCACTACAGTGTGTAGATGGGGTGTATTATCGCAGCGACCACCACCCTTGCAGCATATTGGTGGAGAAAGGCAGAAACAGGCAGCACACGTCAACGGTCAAGACTTTCCAGTATGACAGTACAGGACAAGATGTGGTGAGAAAAATAAGGCATGACAAGCGCAGAAAGCTTCAGGGCAAGAAATAAAGCTGGGAGCTGGGTAGAATTTTGAGGTGTAGAAGCCTGGGTGGATAAGCGCAGTGCTGTAAGGAAATGGCAAAAGGCCAAGAAGAACATAGATGCCCATCCTAGTCCCAGCATGCACTTAGAAAGAGAGATGCACACAAAAGTAACCTATTTAAAAAAAACTGGTTAACGAGGTTAAACGTAAAAAATTGGCAGAGCTACGTCAAAGAGTAAGCACAGGCAAGTCGCTGAAATTGTTCTGGCGACTACATAAAAGCATGAGTGGGGTAGCCAAGAATAAGAGAATATCTGACTTCCAAGGTGCTGACCTCATCTGGCAGAGGACTGACGAGAACAAGGGAAAAGCCCTCTTCTAGCGCTATCTAGAGCAGAGCAACCAGACAGACATGAGAGGCCGAAATCTGGCCAAGGAGGTCACCTCAGACAGATGCAAGGCTCAGAACATTTCTGATGAAGACACTGTGACAGTGAAAGAAATCAAGGCTGTGCTTCGACGATAAAAAAAACAGTGCTCCAGAGCCAGATGGCATAAGATACGATGACATCAATAGGTGTACCGACAACGAGCTAGACAAACTAGCAGACATTTACAATAACGGTATAGGGAGCGCTAATATAAAGGAGGAGTGGTTACACAGCTATCTGATTCCCTTGCCGAAGCCTGGCAAAGACCACACAAAAATTCAGGGATATCGAGTAATATAATAACCATGCAGAATACAATAGGCAAGCTGCTGGAGAAGTTCATTGCCAGGAAAATATCAAGCCAGTCAGAGAGGCTAGGTGTTTTCCCACCTACCCTGGAATTACCGTCAAAAAAAGAGAAACCTGGACCAATGCAGCAGTTTTTGCCCAAGACGTCTATGAAGGTTTTCACTCAGGCATTGAAACCTTTGCTGCAGAGATTAATCTTGAGGATGAGTACAGCAGAGTACCATTGGATTTCTTAACACTTCAGCTTCTTGAACTCAAGAATCCTTAGTTGGGTCGCCGCAGCCCTCTTCCAACGAAAAGTAGTTTTCAGGTGTGGCAGTTGGACTTCGGAACCAACAACAATATATCCAGGCCTACCACAGGGATCACCGTTATCTCCGGTACTGTTCAACGCCTACACTGTGGGAATCACCAACGAGCAGATCACTGGACCGAGGAGGACACTGTCATATGCCGACGATGTTTTAGTGTATCGTCAGGGTAAGGATAGAGATCAGGTTGCTGTGGAACTACAAACTCTACTCAATCGCATAAGTACTTGGTGTGTTGAAGCTAGAGCAATGGTCAATCCAACAAAGGCAACAGTGATATGGTTCGCTTTGAATAACCATATTGTCAACATTCAAACACCAAATCTATGTTCAGAGACTGGAAAGAACGCAGGCAATGAATTACCTGGGGATATAATGAGCACATAGAACAGGTGATAACAAAGGCCAAGCGGGGTTTGGCTGCGATGCTGGCGATGGAGGCAGCAAACTGTGAGATGCGCCATCTATGTCTTCTATACGAGGGGCTGGACATGTCTGTTTTTGAGTATGCGATGGTGATCTTGACCCTCAGTCGTAATCAGATAGAAAGGATACAGGAAGAAGCCATGTGCATTATTCTCTGATGTACAAGAGATACAGCATGCAGGGCGATGCGCTACATTCTTGATTTTCCAACCATTGAAGACAGAATACGAATTTGCAGAGCACGTGCCTACCTCAGAGTTTACGAAAACACACAACATCCACTGCATAGTGAAATTAGGAAGGTGAAGGGCAGCAGGTTGAAAAGAAGAAGTTTGTGGATGGGTCAAGCCGAAGACATTCTTCAACAGGTATGTGCACTTGAGGACTTAGAACCTGGCGAGGAGTGGGTACAAGTGCCAACATATTTCTGTACGTCCTTTTCTGTTTACATCCAACTAGACAGAAAATGCAGACAAGAACATCCAGCTGCAGTGGAGGCGGAAGTACAAGCGTTGATTTTCGAGAACTCGTTAGACGGTGATGCTGTCATCTACACAGATGGGTCGGTCGTCCGACATATGAGAAGCTCATGGGCCTTTACGGCTCCGGAGGGAGAATTGTGAAGGAGGACTCTGGTGCTTTTATAAAGACCACAAGTAGCTTGACTATGGAAGTCATGGCAGTATGTAAAGAAATAACATGGCTCAAGACACAGATATTCACTAAGGCATGTTTCCTTAGTGACTCTATGAGCATGCTCAAGAGGATAGAGATGGGGTGGATCCGAAGAGAGTGATTGCTGTCTCTGGAGCGGTCTCGGCTGGCAAAGACTAGTTTCATCTTCGTGCCAGGGCATGCGGGAGTACAAGGAAATGAGCGGGCTGACAAGCACGCAGGTAAGGTTACTGTGGAGGGTGGATGCGCAATGGACCAAGCTGACATTCTGAATGCTCTACGAGAAGTATGACTTTTGCGAGAACCAAGTGATGACTGTGAATCTACAACCATGGTCAGACTGCTAGAACAGCAAATTAAAAGAGGTGTGGCCAAACAAGAACACTACGCAGGAAGCCAAAGAAGATTGATATACCAACACAGAACTGGTGTCGTTAGCCACTACACGCTGTGGGATTTGCTGACGGGGGATCCGAGCACTTATGGACTGAATGGTTCGATGTGAAATGAGGATGATCTGTCGACTAACTAACTAACTAACATTTACATTTAAATTGTATCACAACGTCTCGTATTCCATACATTATATTAAGTTAGTTCAAGTACCGTCAGCGTGCCAGATGAAATGACATCGCAGGCCTGATCCGGCCCGCGGGCCTCTAGTTTGGTGACGTCTGCCCTAGTCCATACTTTGCAACTATGCATCCGTCCTGTTGATTTCCAACATTACCATTAAAGTCACCCATTATTATATTCAATTCTGAATGCTGGCATTTCTTGAAGGCATTCTCCAAATCATTATAAATTCGTCCATGCAGTCATCACTGCTGCCTGTTGTTGGTGCATAAAAGTGTGTGATGTTGACATCAGAAGTGCTCCACTCAGCTTCATAAGTAACACTGTATGACAGTCCAATATCCTTTGATTGATTTAGATCTAAATATTGAGCACAACCCACTACTGGCAACGCTGGTCGTGTTCTGGTATGAACCTAAGGCCTATCCACGTCAATGCGGAAGCACTATAGTCGAGTTTCGCTCTCGTTTGAGCTCGTCAGTAGTGCATATCCTTGACCGGATCCGGAAACAAACCCCGGATCACTGGCGTGTGAAGCGGGTGTGTAACCACGCGGCACACGCTGGGCACAGCCAAATTATCATAACAGAATACTGCAACGTCACCCATGGTAGGCTGTAGCTCAAGATTTGCCCGATCGCCGCGACTGACGTCCGTCAATCGATGTGGGCACGAACGATCAGGTCTTCTCACTGGCAAGGCACACCAGGCCGCCTAAAGCACATTGACGTGGATAGGCCTTAGGTTCATACCAGAATACGATCAGCATTGCCAGTAGTGAGTTGTGCTCAATATTTAAATCTCAAACTCCGAAACAACCAAATAAATCAATTTGATTATTACTCGCTGGACTTTAGGCGACCTCATCCATTTTTTACGACTCACCTTAACTTTAATTTTTGGAATAGTTTCTGCGGCCAAACTGATTGAATTTTCAACATTTCCCATTGATTATCCACATCCTGGAATAGGATCTCTAGATCAGACAATATATCAAATCTGTTCTGTACTTCTATGTTGAATTTGTTTTATATTTCCTTATCGTTACTCAAAGTACACAAATCATACTTAGTGTTTCCTGTTTTATAATTGACTTTCTTTAACTTTATCCTCAATGTTCCTGTAAGTAATCTGTGGTCACTATAACAATCAGCACAGGGAACTGTTTTTGCTATTGTTAGTGCATTTCGTAATATTCTGCTAATCAAAATGTAATCAATCTGGTTTCTAAACCTACTATCATGACTCCTTCATGTTCATAATCTTCTTGGGTGTTGCTTAAACCGGGTGTTTCCTACAATTATTTCCTGCTCTTTTGCCCACTCTACAAATCTGTATCCTCTTTCTTTTCTCTCTCCTAAACCATAGTTTCCTACTGTGTATCTATTACCTTGATTTCCTACTTTTGCATTGAAGTCCCCTGTTATGATGTTTATTTCTGAATTTTTACATTTCTTTAAAGCAGACTCTATGTCATTGTAAAATTCTTCTACACTATCTTCACTGGATTCTCCTGTGCCGGCATATACTTGAATAACGTGTATGCCAAAAGGTCTGCGGCTTAATTTAACTAGTAGAACTCTGTCTGACACGGCCCAATATCCTTGAACAGATTTTGATGTTCTTTAAGCGAATCATAATGAACTAGGCACTTTTAAATAAGGTAGTTTGCCATTGCTTTCCTTCCTGGCAGTGACCGTACTGGCCGGGTGACCGAAGCCATTATCTCGTGAAAGAGATCTTCTACCTACCGTCGCGAAACATGAGACCATAACCAACATAATGAATCGGTTACAATGTTCATCAACTCATCTCATGTGATCATCTCAACTTGCTTATCTTGTACTTTGCGGTGTCAAGGTTAAGCATCAACAGCTGGGGAGTACCTGTTTATGGGCTTCATATGTCGATATTCCAAGGGACTGTGTTATTTCCTCTGTCCATCGTTTACATGATCGGTCTCTTCTTCTGATTCCATTTGGTCTGTGCATCATGGTTTTTTTTTTTTTTTTTTTTGTGGTATATTGTCAGTTGGTAGTCTCGTTCTGTGATCGCACAATTTCTTTTGCAGTTTTCTAATTAAATCTACCGCTCATTTCCTTTGTTGTAATTTTTATATTTCTATTTTTCTGTCATTATTCATGTCTGGTGTCGGTAGCCTAGAGCTGGTAGAAAGATTATGTCGCAGAGTGGTTTTTTTTCCAGTATCTACTGATACGTGTTTGTTCTTTAGTATTGGCGCCACTTGTCCATTGAGATCTTCTTCTTCTTCTTCAGCGTTCCGAGCCATGGAGGTTCTTTGCTGCACATACAATCCGTCTCCATTCGCCTCTCTGGTTGACCTTCTCTTGCCAGTCGTTGATTCCAAGTGTTTGTAGGTCTGTATGTATATTATCTCTCAACCGTCTTCTTGGTCTATCTCGGGGTATACGGTTATCTATTTCCTGAGTGTAAGTGAGTTTTGTTTCCCTGTTATCTTCCATTCTTTCTATATGCCCCAGCCATAGTAGTCTGTTAGCCTTCATGATACCAGTGATTAGCGGGGGCTTAAAAAGATCATAGATGTCTTTGTTACTTCTTCTTTTCCACTCTCCACTTTGTGTATCCCTAATGGATCCAAAGATGCGTCTTAAAACTTTGCTCTCAAAGGTTTGTAGCAAGGCTTCGTCTCCTTTCGTTGTACTCCAGGTTTCAGAGCCATACAGCACAACTGGTCAGATCAGTGTCTTGTATATTGTGATCTTGGTGTTACGAGATAGCGCCTTTGATTTTAGTAGATGTTGTAGTGCATATTATATCTTATTTCCAGAATTGATTCTAGTTTGTATTTCTTCCCTTATGATGTTGGAGCAGTTGAAGATTGTACCCAGATATTTGTCCATTGAGATGGTTTGCCTAATTGCATCTATTCTCAATCTCGTCGTCTATTTTTCACTTTCATGGGAAAACTATAATAAATGATGCAGCAACCATTTTTGCCGTAATTATAGATAAGTTGTTCTCTATTCTAAAAGCCTACTTTATTTTCTATTTTTAATGTAAAAACTTATTATTATTTAATTATATCCTACTTCTTTTGATCTTTAGAGCCAACAAATTTTCTTTCGAACCGCAGTGCAAACGGTGATGTTATCTTTAATTAAATTATGTATGTAACCAACAGCTTTGTCTCTTATTATTTCTGGACTGGAATACTTATTTAGAGTAACAGCTCGTTGATCGTCAATTTATGCTATTATGAAATTCCATTGGGGTAATACACTCTTTGAGTGATTTTTACGGCAGCAAATGTGGTAATTACCTGACAGAAACTACGTGAAATGTAATCCTTGATACGGCCAGGATGATAAACATTGTGCCAGTTGTCCTACTTAGTTGTATAATACCGTGACTTGAATGGGGTTAATGGCAGCACAACACATCTGTAAATACAGTAATTATGAGTAAATGTTTGTCGTTTGCTAGTGGCAAAATGGCAGTTAGTCGTTATGCCATGGACATTAAAGAGTGTGAACAACATATACGAGAACAACACGGCAATGATTTAGATTTATAAGTAGGGTGCAGTCAATACAAACATAAAAAAGTAACACGCTGGACAAAGTGGGTATATAAAAAGCTAAAGTAACAGCTTGCATAGAGTGGACATATAAACGGTTAAAGTAACAAGTTGGACAGAATGGGTATATAAACGGTAAAAGTAACAAGTTGGACAGAGTTGGTATAGAAACGGTTAAATTTACAACTTGGACAGGGTGGGTATAGACACAGTAAAAGTATCAACTTGGACAGTGGGTATATAAACGGTAAAGTAACAACTTGGACAACGTTTGTATGAAATTATTTAAATCACAGATAGAAGATTTGGTATTTAAGCTCTTAAAAATAACATGGATAGATAAGATATAGAAAATTTAGTAAAGGACCCTTACACTCATTGGAAATATGGTGATTGACTCATATTTATCAATTAATGGGCTCTCGATGTGTGATATGGTCACTATATCGCCGGCTCCTTTTACTTCCCAATACATTATCCGGTGCCCATTTCAGGCTGGGTCGATATGGACGCCCATTTCAATTTTTTAAATGCGCTCTGGTGTGGATAGAACCTATGTCCACGGGCAGGTAGACGAGCTTGTATCACTACGCTACTGTGGTTATGGATGGAATAGAAACATTTAACGTTAAACTAGTGAGTAAATAACATTCCATTTTAAAAACTTGTACATAATATGTACAGAAAAATGTCACATAACAACTTGGACACAGAACCAAAATTAGTCGCATGTTCTTTACAGGATGTTGCAATCAACCCCAGCGTGTACTTCTGCTTAACAACAACTACATGAAAGAGGTTAATGAAACTAGAACATTATTTACAACAACAAGAAAGAGAGAAACAGCATGTGATGAGAAGGGAGGCATTGGAGAACATGGTGACAACTGGAAAGATCGAGGGGAAGAGAGGCAGAGGCAGAAATAGAAATGATTTGGGGTGGATTGGGACGGTGGCATGGAGGAGTATCATTAGCAGAGTTGATCTAGAAAACTAAAGACCGAGATCTGTGGAGGGTCATGAACGCCTACACCAGCCGGCATGGCAATTGATGATGATGATGATGGTTTTGAACAACAGATGTCCAATACCATCGTACAGCGGTCTGTTTCCATATCGCCAGCGATAGATGTCGAACCCGTCTCATGTTTCTCTATGTAGAAATATATAACTACACTAGCACACAGTGGGTATATAAACATTTAACTTAACAACTAGCACACAGTAGGTTTATAAATATTTAACTTAACAACTAGCATAAAGTAGATATAGAAATATTTAATTTAACGCCTAGTACAGAGTAGGGATATAAATATTTAATTTAACAACTAGCATGAAGTAGGTATAGAATATTTAACTTAACAACTAGCATACGGTTGGTATAGAAATATTTAACTTAACAACAAGAAAATATTTAACTTAACAACTAGAACAAGGAAGGTATAGAAATATTTAACATAACAACTAGCATAAGATCTACTTCTTCTTCTTCTTCTTCTTCTTCTTCTTCTTCTTCTTCTTCTTCTTCTTCTTCTTCTTCTGCTTCTTCTTCTTCTTCTTCTTCTTCTTCAGCATTCCGAGCCATTGAGGTTCTTTGCTGCAGATACAATCCGTCTCTATTCGTCTCTCTGGTTGACCTTCTCTTGCCAGTCGTTGATTCCAAGTGCTTGTAGGTCTGTATATATATTATATCTCCACCGTCTTCTTGGTCTACCTCGGGGTCTACGGTCATTTATTTCCTGAGTGTAAGCGAGTTTTGTTTCCCTATTATCTTCCATTATTTCTATATGCCCCAGCCATTGTAGTCTATTAGCCTTCATGATACCAGTGATTAGCGGGGGATTAAACAGATCATAAATGTCGTTGTTACTTCTTCTTTTCCACTCTCCACTTTGTGTATCCCTAATGGGTCCAAAGATGCGTCTTAAAACGTTGTTCTCAAAGGTTTGTAACAAGTCTTCGTCTCCTTTCGTTGTACTCCAGGTTTCAGAGCCATACAGCACAACTGGTCTTATCAGCGTTTTGTATATTGTGATTTTGGTGTTACGAGACAGCGCATTTGATTTTAGTAGATGTTGTAGTGCATATTATATCTTATTTCCAGAATTGATTCTAGTTTGTATTTCTTCCTTTATGATGTTGGAGTAGTTGAAGATTGTACCCAGGTATTTGTATGTTTCCGTTCTTTTAATGGTCATATTATCTATTTGTATGTGGCCAGAGTTTTTAGCCATTCCTTCTCTTGAAATTACCATATATTCTGTCTTATCTTGGTTGATAACCAGCCCCATCTGTTGGGCTTTTTCCTTTAAGTGAGTCATATATATATATATATATATATATATAGATATATATATATATATATATATATATATATATATATATATATATATATATATATATATATTAGGGACGTTCATTTGAAACCCACTCCAGTGGCTTAATTACAAAAGCACCAAAGAAACATTAACATGTGTGGTAGAATTAAACAAAGCATTCATTTTGAATGAATTATGCACCATGGGTTGGTCAGAAGAAGTCGCCGTAAGCATTTAGGCAAGCATCCCATTGCTTAGGTAGGCAGCGAATGCCGTCCGCAAGAAAAGGATTGTGTTTGCTCACTGAACCAAGTGTTTACCGCGTTCATTACGTCTGTATCTGTGTGAAATCGTTGCCCCTTGAGAGCTTTTTTTTAGAGGTCCGAATGAATGAAAATCACATGGTGACAAATCAGGACTATAGGCTGGATGTTACAGAATTTCCCAGTTCTTCCTTGCTAATGCTTCCTGCACAATTTTTGCGACATGCGAACGAGCGTTATCGTGCAACAAAATCACACTGTGAGAAAGCATAACGGGTCGCATATTCTTGATGGCATTTGCAGCTTGTTTAGTGTTTTTGCAAGTAGTGGGTAGAGTTGATGTTGACACCAAGTTCTTTAAAGTATATCAACAATAGTCCTTCATGGTAAAAAAAAATACGCTCAACATAAACTTACAAGCGGAAACCTGTAACTTGAATTTTTTTTTACTTTTGGTGATCCAGCATGCTTCCATTGCATGCTCTCTCTTTTGCTGCTCGGCTCAAAGTGGTGAGACCATGATTGATCGCCTGCCACTATGTGGAAGAGAAATGCATCACCCTTCACTCTGTAATGCAGCAAGTGGTTCAAACACCATCCCATACGTTCCTCTTTTTGGTGGTCGGTCAACATCCGTGGTACATACTGTGAACACACTTTCCGATATTGCAGTTTCTAACGAACGACTTTTTGTATTGTCCCTATTGACACATCAAAATCTTTCGCTAGCGAACGTATGCTTCGACAACGGTTCATCTGTACTGCTGCATCAATTTTGGCGATGGTTTTTTTTTTTTTTTTCTGTTGCAACAATATGCGCTTGACCCGGCCGTCGAAGATCTGTCGTGAACTGACGTCCTTTCCGAAACATTCGTGCCCAGTCTGCCACTGTTGTCTTCTACACACATTTATTACAGTACGCTGCCTGCATTCTTCGATGAATGTCGACTGGATCAACCGGCCATTGTCTCAGCGGTCAGAAACAAAACCTATGCATCATGGGACGATAAGCACTTGCTCTTTTATTCATTGGTCAGTAATTATCACATGACTATGTCATGATCATGTTCAACGTACGCAATTACGCGCGGTGCGGCACGAACGGAGCTCAAATGTATGTATATATATATATGTATATATATATATATATATATATATATATATATATATATATATATATATGTGTGTGTGTGTGTGTGTGTGGTGTGTGCGTGCGTGCGTGTGTGTGCGTGTGTGTGTGCGCGTGTGTGTGCGCGTGTGTGTGTGTGCGCGTGTGTGTGTGCGTGTGTGTGTGTGTGTGCGTGTGTGTGTGAGTGTGTGTGTGTGTGTGTGTGTGTG
>JACEFZ010015841.1:57500-153926 GCA_014155875.1 Cepaea nemoralis
ATTACTGTCCGATGTGTTTGTGTGTTTGTTATTTGACCTTTGCTGGTTTAATATAAATTATGAGTCCTATGGTGCTATCTCAATGGTTTGATACGAATTCTGTCCGTATTCCATAGTTGTTAGGTTCATGTGTATGATAGACATGACCAATGAAGACACTTTTTTTGGAGTGTCTAGTTGGTCGTGCGTCGAAGTACACTTGTTCCTGCAGCGAGGCGCCGTCGTCATTTGGAGGCGACAGGTTCGATCCCGGTCGGTAACTATAGCTTTCAAATTTTATGTTGTCTAGTGCGTCTTCTAGTCTCTACTTCCTTCTTCTCCTTCTGTGAGCGCCAAATAATACTATGTGTGTTTATTTATGTAATTGTCTTAGTGGCCTCAACGGTTCCCCCATTGATTTCTTGTGTTTACGTGTACAGCATTAGAACCGACCAATCATTTCTCTTCTTTAAATGTTTGTTCATATATACTCGACAACAGCATTACGGTCCGATGTGTTTGTGTGTTTGTTATTTGACCTATGCTGGTTTAATATAAATTATGAGTCCTATGGTGCTATCTCAATGGTTTGATACGAATTATGTCCGTATTCCATAGTTGTTAGGTTCATGTGTATGATAGACATGACCAATGAAGACACTTTTTTTGGAGTGTCTAGTTGGTCGTGCGTCGAAGTACACTTGTTCCTGCAGCGAGGCGCCGTCGTCATTTGGAGGCGACAGGTTCGATCCCGGTCGGTAACAATTATAGCTTTCAAATTTTATGTTGTCAAGTGCGTCTTCTAGTCTCTAATTCCTTCTTCTCCTTCTGTGAGGGCCAAATAATACTATGTGTGTTTATTTATGTAACTGTCACTGGAGGCAGCCGGTCTCCCTGACCGAGGAGTTAGCAGCTTTCTCCGTAACCCCGAATACTCTCGTGGTTGACGTGAGCGCACGAGAATTGGAAGCGGTTCGAGTCGCGCCAGAGACTTATGAGAGTATAGAGCCGGTCGCTCAGAAAGCAATGGCAAACTACTAAGCGTAATCTTGCCAAGAAATCAACAATCAGCTGAAAGATGCTTATGTTGACAGCGATATCCTGTAAAGGATATGCAAAAACAAGCACTGGAGGCACGGCAGTGCTCCTGGGAACAGGATAAGACACAGGAGAACACCACAGAGAACTCCAAAGTTCTGTAGCTGAGACTCAAGTCGAGGTCACCTGTGAGGTACCTGAGCAACCTTCCGAGAGTCTCAGGGTGAAGATCAAGTTCCCTAATGCCACCAGGGAGACAGAGTGGGCATTATTAGATGACACGTTGTTCCGTGTTTTAGAAGAAGAGCTAAAACACAAAACCCTTGATGAAAAGTTGATAAAGTTCGGAGAGAGTGTCTACCTCCACTCGCTGATTCAGTTTGGTTGCAGCGAGACGAAGAAAACAGCTACCCTCCAGAAGACCAGGCGGCAGAGACTACTGAAGGAAGTAAGGAATCAGAAGAATGCCGCTCGGAAACGGTGGAAAACAGCGGCAGACCATGAGAAAGAGGGCTTGCACCAGGTGTGGCAACATCAGAAACCTAGGTACAATGCCCTGTCACGAGCGGAAAGGTTCTGCAGGAACAGACGGAAAACCCGGAAAGAACGTGAGAGATTCTTCCGAGAACCATACAAGTTTGCACGGGACTTGTTCGAGCAGACGCGATCCGTCATCCTCATTATCAGCAAAGAGGAGCTGGAGAACCACTCCTTGGCGACGTACTCCGATGCCCAACGGGACGTCCCACTCGGAAAAATTGAAAGGCTCAAATGACCGGAAGAACCAACTGTGGAGTTCAATGCCAGGCTTCCGATGTGGAGCGAGGTGGTTGCAGTAGGGAAGAAAGCGAGAGGTAAGTCGGCACCAGGGCCCAACGGTGTGCCTTACACAGTCTACAAAATTATGCCCGGAAGTCCTTAAAAAGCTACACCGGGTCCAGAAACGGATGGATGACCGGCTTCCTAATAGAGTGTGGCGCCGTGAACGCGGCAATGGAAACGAATGGTGGCGATAGAGGCCGTGGCGGGGGAAGAAACTGGCACCCCACGACCACACGTGCTAAGGGGTAAGCACAGGCTGCATGGCCTCTCCTCACCGAGGGAGTGAGGGCCTGAGAGTGGAGATGGTAGCAGCGAAGGGACAAGCACAACAACATGGATCACGAATGTGACCGAACGTCTCAACGGCAGGGGAAAGACGCCCGGAGTCATGACCCGGACGGGCCCACCCCTAGGGAGTGTCAAGGGTAAAATGGTCCGAAATACTTGAAGAAGAGGGTATACTTCTGACGATCAGAAGCCTCTTTCCGTGTTTGTTCCGGGGCCGAGTTTTTATGATTGTAGCCTATAATTCTGAAAATGCATGACACATGCCAGCAAGCATGACTTTATATGTTATTAAATTAACTGTCTACCATATTCTGTTGATCACCTTATTAAAAGTGCGAAACATACGTATACTTCATTATTATTCTTTAACACATGATCTGATCTAATTAAAAATGTTAAAAGATATCGTATATGCAGCTGTCATTGTAAATGTATGCAGACATATTTCGGCATGTTTATTATTGACATTGACACTATAGTTTTATTGATTGATTAATTGATTGATTTAGGAACCGACATCACAGCATTAGGGGCATTCCATATAATTTTATTGTGGGGCGGCAAAGCACAACAAATAGAATGTTGTAATTATTTATAATTGCAATATCTGATCTAATGGACATAGTTTAAATGGCCTCATAATAAATCCATCAGCCAGCTTCTAAAGTAAATCATAATACACTCCATTAATAAACACCATAGATACCATACATATTGATATCAATTAATCAATTATTACACATAATCACATAATCATATAATAATATGTTTGTATTGCAGATTAAGCCGGTCTCCCTGTCCTAGGTGTTAGCGACTTTCTCTGTAATTCCGTATACTCTCGTGAGTAACGTGACGACGGCGAGAATCGGTAGCGGTTCTAACAGCGTTGGTAACTTACGGGGTATGTGAGCTGGTCGCACAGAAAGCAATGGCAAACTACTGAGAGTGATCTTGCCAAGAAATCAACAATCAGCTGAAAGATGCTGATGTTGACAGCGATGTCCTGTAAAGGATATGCAAACATTTTTAAATTGTAGATTAACATAACACATGGTTTGGTTATTTACTATTTATAAAGTGCATGATTTGGCATTTTATACAAGTTGAAATGCACCAATAATCTATGGGTTTATTACATTATTCACAATGTGTATTATTGCATGCCAGTCGTGGTGCACTATTTTTGCATTTTGGGAACATGTTTCATATGATTAAAGTGGTTTTAGAAGGAAGGAGGAGAAGGAAGAATGAGAAGGAGGGAGTAGAGTGGGAGGTTGGATTGTAGGAAAAATTAGAACGCAGGGGAAGAAGGTGGGGTGGGGGTGGGGGGGTGGGGGGGGGGGGGGGGGGGGGGGTTGAATGTTTTCATTTGAATTTTCCTTGTTCACGGTGGCCTTCAAAAATAAAAAATAGAGTTAACCCCCATAAGCGAGGAAAAATCAAAAGCATGTATTAGATGACTTAGTGTATGTATTTATGTCACACTTTGTGGAAGTGCTCAAATAGAACTTTCCTCTTTGTTCATATTAAATGATAAACTCATACACACACACACACACACACACACACACACACACACACACACACACACACCAACACACACACGCACACACGCGAGCGCACGCACACACACACACACACACACACACACACACACACACATTAATATCTCGGCTTAGAATTAACTCACAGGCATAAATAAGGAACCCTTGGATTTGATTTTGTTTTTTTTTCAAGTTGGTCCTAATTAAAACTTCTTTTCTGGGGTTGAACGAGGTAGAGATAGTGGAAAAACGATCTACACTTTACTTATCATCCTATTGCTTTTTGTTGACTGTTTATGTTTAAATAGCAACATTAACTTAATTAGGAATTCATCAGAAATAGAAGACGAAAGGACTACGATATCCAATAACTGTTTCAGATCACTTATAATGGAAGAAAATATTTGAAGAAGATGTTTCTAACCTCATTACTTTTTTGATTCACATTTAACCTACATTTACATAAAATAATTATCCACAGGCAGGTTGTCCAGTGGCCATATTAAACGACTCAAGTCTTTTTCTCTCACATCCGAGAAAGGAATCATTTTCCCACAAACACGTGCGAAATGGAGTGTCAACAGAATAGCAGTCTCATGGAGTCTCTGTCCAGCACACGAGGCACTCCAACAGACTTTGGTGTTATTACAGAATATTATGACAATGCCGGAGTGACTAAAGTTTTAAGCTTCGAAATGCGACTAGTTTTTGAAGTTGTTAACCTCGTGTCTCTGTGCACCGTTATTGGGATGTTTGGTATATTTTCGAATATAATAAACGTTATAGTTTTCTCCAAACAAGGATTTAACAATACTGTAAACATCAGTTTTTTAGGGCTAGCTATCTCCGACCTGTGCTGCCTTATTACGCTACAGTGGGTGTGCATTTGTTTCAACCCACTTTTCGCCAGTTCTGGCGTACCATGGATGGCCGAAGAGATAGAATATTTAACAGGTGCCTGGCCGCACGTTTGTTTCAGCCGCATCACAAACTTAATCACGGCTTTCGTATCAGGTGAGCGATGTCTGTGTATTGCCATGCCTCTTAAAGTGAAGCTAATCATCACTCCTAAGAGAACTACAGCTGCAGTCAGCATTATGTACTTCGTTAATCTGGCCACCTTAGTCCCCGAGTATGCTACATCGTACATAGACTGGAAGTTCTACGCGTCCAGAAACGCCACCCTTTTAGGTCTTGTTTACACAAGCAATAGGAAGTACGTCGAAGGGTTGGTTTTCATATTTAACTCCTTCCTAGGAATGGCGTCGTTTGTGGCTGTCGTTGTATTTACTATCATTTTAATCATAAAATTAAAATACAGCTTGACTTGGAGAAAGAAAACGATTTCTCACCATCAGAACCAGGAAAATGTGTCAAATCGAGAGAAGAAGACGATTATGATGGTGTTAATGATCGCGATTATTTTAATAGTGTGCTACACTCCTGGAATTATCGTATCTTTAGCAACTTTTGTGGTGTCCGAGTTTAATATCCTTGGTGGGTACATTAACGTCTATATTTCCTGCTGGACATTTGTGTTTGTTTTTCAGGCGATTAACTCCAGTGTAAATATTTTCCTCTACTATTCTATGAGCTCCAGTTACAAGGTTTTCTTCGATAAATTATTTTTCCGAGAGACCAGTGTTCACTGAATTGTTTTAAAATGCTCTCAGGCTAGAACTTCTTTCATGATAGAGAAGATCCAGTAACCCTTAACGATAGGTTACGCACTAGCTGAAGGCATGTGTTTTTGATGAGGTGCATGTATGTCAGAGTTGGTGCCGAATGTCTCACCTACCACTCTTCTTGCAGAGTTTGTCTTTCGGGTTGTAATTCCGATGCTTATCCTGAGATGAAACGATTTGGCTACAAGCTCACTCCAGTGAGACTGCCCATGGTTGCGTGAAGTCGACATTCTGGGAGCCAGCCAACAATATCTCCTTCATTGAGAGCAACCTTAATTCGTGCCTACACGGTAATACAATCTGAGGTGCAATGTATCCCACAAAGTCCGACGATTAATATATGGACCGATCATGGTTTAGTCTAACAGACTGATCGTCTATTGGGAATTTATTGTTGCTAGATGAACCATCAAGATGACCACCGATCTATATGACTATACCCAGTTGGAATCAGGCTGGTCATGATAGTCGTCGCCTATGCTAGTGACAGTTACCATCTAATGGCGATGGAGCTTCTGAGAATTTCTAGGACCCAGTACGGTTCAGTCAAACATTTTGGACTGTAGTTGAGCTGTTAAACTCCAACGTGTGTGCAGCAATTTGTGATCTTCAGTGGTGGGCACCTTGCGTCAAGGCGTCGCCCCAGTCAGACTTAAAATGAGAACTAAGGGTGGTGGCTACGTCATAGAGTGACACTTATTCAACTAACATTGGTGCTAGTGATGTCCAGTCACAGAAATAGCCAATCCCATTTACCTTTCACCGGGGACTTGGGAAGCAGGAATTGTCCGCAACTTTCAAGTCAGATTTGTTTGGAGGGAGCCCGGTGCATCTACGAAACCGACGAGACATACGCACTCAACAGATTCTCACGAGCCTCATGATGATCCTGTGATCATCTCTGATTCTTCTACTATTCTCTGTTGTCTAAACTGTAGATAGACTTACTTTCTACCCTACTCTTCAACCTTCTTGTCTGAACTCTACTGTACAAAATACAAATTGCATTTTCATTACCCATGTCTTTGACTGAGTTTATGTATGTCTTCTGGGCAGAGCCCCCTAAGGGTAACTATCCATGGGTTGGGAAGTGAAAGACAGGTGGAGTGGTCCATTTGCTCATTCGTTTGGATCGTTAACTCAAATTACGAGGAAACTTCTTGCGAAAATTAACTCCAGTCGAGCTTGGTCATCAAGGCAGTTATCCTGAACTCTGGCTTATCAAAATGTCAATCAAACCAAGCGATAACGTTAATGTGGAACCTTCGGAAGTGGGTGGGCAAACTGGGTTGCCGTCCTGCAGAAGAGGGGACCCTAATTATATCGCTTCATTAAGCTAGAGCCGTTTACGTGCCCTTTTTCGGGTGAAGACGACCAGAAGTGCCCTTTTTCGGGTGAAAAGAAGCCACAAGTCTGGAGTGCCCGACCATGGGTGAAATCAAAAGTTCAGAAGTTCTCCTTTCGTTATGGTAGAATAGAGGAACACGACACCCTCGTTTGTTATACAAGGCCTACAACTGTCAAGTACAATCATCCGTCGGCATATTTGGACTTAGTTCACCAGGGGACCCGTGGAAGAGGTATTTCACCCATAACTGTTAGTTAAATTAATGTAAGACTAGTATCACATAGTCTGGTGTGTTGGATAGGATTGATTAATACTGGAACATTTGATCTTTAGAAGAAGAACAATTACTTGCATTCCACCTATAATTTAAATATAGTGGTATACTTATTGATATTTGTTAATTATAATTGTCAATTTGCTTATATAAATTGTATTTCAGCATATTTCAACATGGCAGAGGAACAGGTTTTGTTGACACAGGTGTTAACTGGAGTAGGTACGGCAATAGGCAGACTCAACACAGCCATAAAACAACAAGGAATAGGGACAGAGATTGTAAAATTTAGTGGACAGGCGAAGGATTTCAAGAAATGGATGACTTCGGTAGAGAAACATGCATTTTTGGTGGCGGCAACGGATGAAGAATAGATGAAAATTGCTTATCAGGCCACTATAGAACCAGTTTCAGATCACATTCGAAGAAAATTAGAGGCAAGGACTGATGAGACATGGGAGCAGTTCAAGGATGACCTGGCCCGCAAGTATGCTGAAATCACAGATCCTCAGCATGCGTTTTCAGTGTTAAGACAATCCAAGCAAAACACTGGAGAAACTGTACAATTATTTAGTGATAGATTGATTAACCTATCTGAAGAAGCATTCCTGGGACAGAACGTACGAGGGGAAGAAGTGGAACGAATGTTGGTCGGGATTTTTGTAGATGGTATCAAGTCAGATGGACTGAAATTTAAGTTAATGAGAGAAAACCCTGAGAGGTTATCACAAGCTGTGGATATAGCTGTACAGGAAGATAATTTGAGACGAAGATTTAGACTGAGAGTAGGACGAGAAATATGAACTAGTCGGGAAGATAGGATTGAAGAGCCCATGGAGATCGGACAAACAAGATTTGGATGGAATAGAAGAGGAGGAATACAGACGTTGCAGGGAGGTAATGTAAATACTTATGATAGAAGAAGACAAATGAGAAATACTACAAGAGAAACGGTAGGTAACACAAATATAGTCTGTTGGGGTTGTGGTCAACACGGACACATTTTTAGGTTCTGTGGTAACAGGCGTGTCCAGGCGAATACACAAAATAGAAATGTCAATGACAGATCAAATATGAATGGTGAAGGTAGACAGAGGAATTTTACAAGGCCAAGAACACAGGAAAACTGGAATCCCACCTATTGAATAGGACCTGCGGTAGGAGGGAAGATAACAAGATCCCAAGATTTAAAGAATATTTTAATGACAGGTATAGTAGGACGAGTAGAAAGTGCTCTCAACTGGCTGAAATCAAACAATTTTCAGTAAATAAAACGGACCCCAGTTCATGCATAATAGAAATAGGGAAATATAGAATCCGTACATTAATTGATTCGGGAGCTCAGGTTAGTGTAATCAAAGAAAATTTTCTATACAAAATAATGAAAAATTGCAAAATATTCATGAGTCACGATAATCTTCACTCTGTTACAGGACAAAATTTACAAGTAGTTGGTCAAACTATGATAAATCTCAAATTAGGAGGAATCAACGTAAGACATCTTTTTCATGTAGTGAAAGACTTAAATAGGAACATGCTTATAGGTAGAGATTTCTTACTAAAAAATGGTGTAAGACTTTTTTTTTGATCTGCACAAATTAAGATTCAAGGGCGTGTATGTAGATTTAGAAGAAGACATGCACATATCAGCACTGGTTAGAGTTAAAATGTCCACGACTTTAAAACCACAAACGGTTAATCTGATACAGGCGAAAGTGAAAAGAAATCCGTATTATTTAGTAGGACATACAGTTAGAATAACAGAATTACAAAGGGAGGTAATAGATTAGCCTGGTCTAGAAGTTCCAGATGGAATAATGACATTAGATAAACACTTAACTTTTCCAGTAATGATCATTAACAACACAGGCAGAGAAATTAAATTGTATAGAGGATGTGTAATAGCCAAAGTAGAACATGATACTAACAGCGTATTAGCAACAGATAGAGTAGAAATGCCGAAATGTTCAGAAACCCATATGGAAAGAATCAATACCAGGAATAGACGTGGAAGAAGATGGAACGTGCAGAATGATGAATTGATCCATCCATTCAGAAAACATACATCTCAAATATATTCAGTAGACAAAACAACAAGAGAACAAGAATTATTAGCACAGTTAAAAGCTCCACCAGAAAATAAGGAAATATTAGAAAAACTTATAAAAGAGAATCAAGATGTTTTTGCAATTAACGACTTAGAATTGGGGAAGACCAAAACAGTTACTATGGAAATAGATACTGGAGATCACCCACCAATTAGTTTGAAACCGTATAGAACTCCCTTAAGGAATAGAGAAATTGTCGAAAAGGCAATAGAAGACATGTTAAAAGCAGGAATAATAACAAGATCAAGGTCAGAATGGTAATCTCCGATCGTCATAGTGACCAAGGCCGATGGTTCACAACGATTTTGCTGTGACTACAGGGCGTTGAACAAAATCACTAAGAATGTAGCTTACCCATTGCCGGTGATAGACGATATGTTAGGCTTACTTAATGGGTCTACCTTCTTCACTACATTAGATGCAAGGTCAGGATTTTGGTGTATTCCTATGTCTCCAGATGCTCAAAAGAAAAGTGCTTTTTGTACACACGCGGGGTCTTACGAATTTTTACGAATGCCTTTTGGGGTCAAGACGGCGCCTTCTCACTATATGTTATTAATAAATCAAGTATTAGAAGGCATGCAAAAGTTTGCATTAGCATACATAGATGACATTTTGATCTACACAGCAGGAGACGTACAGGACCACCTGAAACATGTAAAATTAGTATTTGACAGATTAAGAATACATGATGTTAAATTGAAACTCAGTAAATGTGAATTTCTAAAAACAGAAACTAAATACCTGGGATACATTATTGATAGAGAAGGAATTAAACCAGATCAGGATAAAGTAAAAGCTATTAAAGAATTGCCTCCTCCAACCAACGTAAAAGAAGTTCGTGCTTTTATCGGTACATGTGGATACTATCGTCGTTTCATTCCAGGTTTCTCAAAAATAGCAGAGCCCATCACTAACCTGACTGGCAAATACGCTAGATTTAAGTGGAATGATGAGTGTCAAAGAGCATTTGAGTTTTTAAAAAATAGCTTAACAGTAGTGCCACTATTGACACATCCAGATTTGGATAAACAGTTAATTTTGTATACAGATGCTTCAGATAATGCAATAGGAGCATGTTTAGCACACCATATGAAGGAGAAAGATCAGGAATACCAGGAGTTAAGAATGAAAGACCAATTTATTTTTTGTCACACAAACTTAGTAAATCTCAGCGAAAATGGGCGACTATAGAGAAAGAGGCCTACGCTATTCATTATGCTCTTCAGAAACTTAATTATTATCTACATAACGCAAATTTCATTATTAGAACTGACCACATGCCTTTAAAATCTTTATTAGAAGCTCCAGTGCAGAACAGAAAAATACAGACATGGGCGTTGAATTTGCAGGGATACAACGTGAAGATAGAATACGTGGCAGGTAGGGACAACACCTGTGCAGATTTATTACCCAGAATCCCGTATCCAGAGACGTCAGGAAACACTGAGGATGAGGGTGAACCCGAAATAGACGACCGAAACTGGCAAGTAAATATATTAGATTCTACCATATTAAATGGAGAAGATTTTAGGAGTTTACCGTCGGATCAAGAATCTGAACCTAGAACAGAAGACCCACATTTAATGCAATTTAATATGAAAGAAGAACAAGAATTAGATCCGAAAGTTCTGGAAATAAAACAGAAATTGAACGAAACGGGTGAGAACAGTTATAAGAAAAATTATTTAATCTTACAAGATGATGGTCAGTTATATTACGTGAATGAAAGAAGCGAACAGTTGAGAAAATACATTCCAAAACATCTGGAAATTGAAATTCTAAAGGCATATCATGATGGGAATGGTCATCTTGGTCGTGATAAGCTAGTAAAAGCACTCGGTAATAAATATTATTGGCCAAACTTATTTAAAGCTGCTTGTAAATACGTTGATGCGTGTGAGAAGTGTAAGTTAAGAAATATGAAAACAATCAAATGTCCCTTACAAGATACTGACATTCCACAATTTCCAATGCAGAAAGTAAGCTTGGATATATCAGGTCCTCACCCTAGAACACTATCGGGGAATGTATATCTACTTCATGTTGTGGATTGCTACAGTCTCTGGCCAGAAATTTATCCGATTCCGGATAAAACAGCAGATACCGTCATTAATATTTTTATACAGGAGTTCATACCAAGATTTAGTTGCCCACAGATCGTACTCACAGATAATGGTAAGGAGTTTGTAAACAAGAAGTTTGAGAAGTTATTACAAGATTTGAATATAAACCATATAAAAACCTCGTATTATAGACCTTCTTCAAATGCTAAGAATGAGAGACAACATCGAACATTGTATAATATTATAGCAAAAATTGTCGATGAACATGAAAAAGATTAGGATCTTTTCTTGGGACCTGCACTAAGCGCGATACGCACAAATCAAAATGAGGGAACAGGGTTTTCACCATTCTACTTATTACACGGGAGAGAGCCTATACTACCAATTGACAATCTGTTAAAACCAAGACGTAAATATATGGGGGAGGATTTTCAGGAAGTTATTTTACAAGAAATGCACAAAGCGCATGTAAGGTTAAGAAACAATATAATTAAAGCCAGAGAAAGACAGAAAAGGTACGCAAACAAAAATACACAATTACAGGAATTTAAAGTAGGTGATAGAGTTTATTATAAGAAGCATAGAAGGAACTCCAAATTTGATGCTCATTGGATTCCAGGTTATTATATTTTAGAAAGGTTAGGTACTGTATCATACATTATAAAGAACCAAATCACAGGACATGTAGCAAGGGCACACGTAGAGCACTTAAGAAGAGATAATGAAGATAAGAAAGACAATAATAATAATAATTATTATTATTATTCAGACGACTTATATTCAGATGGACAACTCGTCAGAAGAGCTACAATACCCCCAGATTTTGGAAAAGATCCGGTACAAAGTCAATTAATAACAACACCAGTTTACGATGATACTTATGACAGACAATACCGAAAACGTTGATGAAAGAAGAGAGGAATACGTATGATGGTTGTTATGATAGTGTTAAATCTATGGAAGAAGAGGTAACCGCTCCATTCAAAAATACCAGACAAGCAGTGAAAAGGAGAATAGAAAGACAGAGAGAAAGAGAAGTGAAAAGACAGAGGAGAATCAGAGAAAATTCATCAAGCGACGATGACATGCCACTACTCGAAAGATCGTTAAGAAACTATGATAGACAGATTAGATTGGATATAGAAAGGAAAAAATTAGCGGCTGCTAGCAATAGACATACAGATGAAGAAGAAGGAATGGATGAAAATTCAGAATCTAATAGAGATAGTAGCATGAAGGAAAATATTTCTTACGAGAGGATGAAGACATTGATGTGGAGATAGCACTTATACAGAAAAATCTAGAGTTACTGAAGAAATGTAGACATGGTAGATAAAGTGATAGAAAATGCTGCAGATAGCAGGATGAAAATTTTGTGGTTTAAAGAGGAAATTGATAATTGTTGAAATACGGTACCTGTGTATTACAGGTGTTTTATAGAAACAGAGTGGCAAATGGTTTGATTAATACTTGTACTGAGTTGTCTTGAGGAGTAGACATGATGTTGTATATTTTAGTAATAAGTTAGATAATATGGATGTAAATTCTCGTGTGGTCTTGAAGATGTATTTTTATTGCCATTTGATTTTAAGATTTGACTTGTTGAGTTTTCTTAATAGATAAATAATTTATTGTTAGTCCGTAAAAGTGACTAACAATGGATAGGATGTATGTCATATTATTTTGAATAATGTCTTTCTTTGAATTGGTTGATTACCTTTATTTGATATGAGGGGAAAGAAAATGTGTCTTCAAAACGTGGGGGGTATGATATCCTGTTTTGACTTCGTTTTGGTTGACTCATGATTTTGGTTGAATTGTCTTGTATATTGAATAGTAATTACCCTTGTTTACAAATAAGTTGAAAATTGTTAAAATTTTGTTCACAAGCAGTTATTGTTTTGTTTAGAATAAAGACGAATAAGACGGGGCTTTATTTAAAACCCTTCGTTCAGAAAATAGTTAACAAACGACTGAGGACTAGAAGAGAGACACATTCTCCTTATGAGTAATAAGTTCTAGTAAACATGAGTACCTTGTGTTGGTAAGAAGGCTGCTGTGACAATCAGCGTTAATGTTTTAGGATAGGGAGGTTAATTACATAGTGGCTATGAAGTTGTGGAAACATATGCCATACTTAAATGATGGGGTTTTATAATGGTTACTACACAAATAAAAGGGTTCTGGGGGAGTTAAAATAGGAGCTGCATTAAGTCAGCATTGATTGAAGGTATATGGATTGGATGCCATATTATATTAAGGAATAAACGTGACTAACGTCTATGGCGGGTGTAAAAAGAGGCTGTGATAGTTAGAAAATATAAAAAGCTGGTTAATAAAGAATGGATATTAAGGGGGCTGTGAATAGCAGTGCATATGGTTTGATACAGGGTTAGATACGTATATGAACAGGGATGCTTGTCATGGGATGTGAGGGGGTAAATATAGGAGCTGTGATAAACAGCGTTAATTAATTTAAAATATGTTCATGGAAAATGAACATTGTTAATGATTTCATGATGGGACATGAGACAGGTGAAATATAGTCATGGGTGACAGTACAAATATTGAGTATATGGAAGAAATTTTGGATCAACTTAATTTATAACAAACAGGGATATAGGTTCATAGATCATAAGATGTGTTTTTGAAAAACTTTTATTTGTAAAAGTTTTTACGTTTGCAAGGGAGATAAATGTGATTGTTTTTGAATACTTCTTTATATCTTCATAACTGGGTGCGCACCCCATCTTTTCTGTCTATCCTTTGTTGTGTTGTTGAGAGAGAATGAGAACTTACATAACGCATGATAAGTATGTACCAACGATTTTTATGAACAATTATATGAACCGTGGTTTTTTTTAATGAAACCTTGTGGGCTCAGAAACGAAGAAGAAGTATCACAGAACATAGCAGTTAGCTATGGGAGACGGGTGGAGAATTGGACTTGAGGGAATAGAAAGGAAGTTATTGGTTAAGAGGGGGAGAGATAATGTTGGGGTTAAGATTTTAATTGGGTTAGGGGTTAAGACTTTTTAAGATAAGTCTTTTTAAAGAAAGGGAGGATTGTAACAGAGCACCATCTCTGTTAGTAGTTTGGGAGATAGTTAGTGTGAAATAGAAAAGGGTTTGGGAAATGAATGGCGCACGCGTGAGCACTATTGAAAGGGTGGTTGTTAGAGACGATCACGCGTGACGCGTGAGGGTAAACATAGGGCAGTCCCAACTCAGCATTCGACTTAGCCAGACGTGTTTGACTTCATTGTATTTGTTTTTATACCTGGACTAATAAACGGACATATATACATTTTACTCGGAGCTTTGACTTCATCTATGGCAGTTATATTATATTCAGACTCCGTGATCTGCAACAAATACTTGCTATGGTGATGTCCTGCTCTCGGAACAGAGTCCGCAGATTCTCACTTAGTGTGGTGTCTTCATTGACCACCCGATTAATGGTTTCACGGGTCCAACTGAAGTGGGTGCGCAAGTCTTCGTGTAACTCAGAGACCTCCACTAAAATTACCTTCTTAGCTTCTTCAATATCTGTAATATTTTGCTGTTGAAAGTATCTACTCTCCTCATTGGATGCTATAAACATTTTACGCCGCCGACTGGCGATCTCTTTATCTTGCCGCTCGATAATGACGAGGTAGTTGGTGAACTTACCTTTAATCGTCGTCACCGCTTTGTCAAGCACCATGAGCCCCCGGAGTTCACTCACTGGAATTAGGCCTTTCTCCCTCAGATACTTGTCTACTTGCGAGGTTTCTAAAGTTTGCGGCATTTCGGGGCTCGACATGGCCCTTTCTAAGATATTGCCAAAATTTGAAGCTATTTGTGGGACATCCCGAATATCTGCACTAGCTAGAGCAGCTTGTTCCTGCCCCAGAGCACTATCAGTCTGCTCGAGGACGGCGACAGCCTGTCGGGGTAGTTTGTCCACAAACCCTAATGCACGTCTGGTACTCTCTTTGAGCCTACTCAAAGCTAAAGGCATGCCATCATCTAACCGCGTAATCTGCTCAACCGCAATAAGCAGAGCGCCCGTGTAATTGCTTTATAGTCTATGCCCGTTATGAGTCTTACACCCCAATTCGACTCCACGCTGCTAACATACTCACTAATGGCACTGTTTTCTAGTTCCACCTTTAAGTTGGGGCCACCCGACACATCTGGCCACACAGCATTAACAATGCGGGGATTATCAATATCAAAGTCGTCGTCGATTAAGCCTGTCTCTTCCTCGTCCGGTGGATTCTCATCAAAGTCGGTCAACTCAACTCTATCCATATTAGATATTGCTACGAAGTAACAACAATAGTTAACTAGCCATGTCTTCAAATGCATATGGTCGTAAGCATAACCCTTACCGCCACCTCCCGTAACCACTCGGTGTGAAAGGATTGCGGCAAACGATCATCGTGACCAACAATCCATCTACGAAGCAGCAGCTTCTATTTCGTTTCCCAAATCTTGGTGCACACGACGTTATCGTACCTGGGTCGGTGCGTCTGGCATTCAATATCTCCCTCAGCTCCCCTGATGTCAACCGGTTCATGGTCCAGAACCAAGGCCGAACACTGGTTCAAAAGCTGACCGTCTGGCTCTCCGGCAATGATGTCTTCTCTCTTATTTCACAGTGACGTTTACAACGTCTATCTGGATCTTTGGAAGACTCGATCAGAACGGGCGAGAGCGGTGTATCAAGGTATCGATACAAGTACTGGCATGAACGCGACCAAGGGGCGTGTTGGCGCAGTGATGATCTCGCCCTTCTCCCGGCAATGCGCCAGACGTGGCCATCGCGAAGGTCTACAAAAATAGGTATTATATACCACTAAACTTTGAGCTGCTTAAAACACATGAGCCCTTCTATCAATCTGCTTTTATTGATCGGCTTGAGATTGAATTGACCTTTAACGAGGTTTCCTGCGTGATTCGCACAACTGGCAAAGTTGCCGACAATTCCACATATTCCTTTGAAAACATCTGTCTCGAGTACGAAGTAGTCACTGCACCCACGTTGGCCCGGCTAATTCAGAGCATTATGAGAACAGTATGGTGGTGTTATACGAGCGTGTCCTACGGCACAGACGGATCACTCCCAAAAAGGAGGACTCGATATGGAACATCAATCTGAACACGCCAACCACAAGGATGTTACACGCCAAACAAAGTTGTTTTACAACCCACAGATCACCAAAGTTGAAGTCATTGTGGAAGGACAAGCCAATCAGCTATTTGCGCACTGCTTAACGCCATACCAGCTCTGGGGCGAAGCGATGAAATTATTCCCTGGTGGCCTCAAAACACACTCTAAGACAAGCGCAGTCGCCAAAGAGCTAGGATTGTTCGATGTCAGTCTAAGCGAGTACTTGACGTCAACATTTTGCTTGTGACTTCCGGAGCTCCGACGATGACCTGTTCATGGCAGTCGCCGCCGTGTAGAGAACGGCTATGAGGGCATAAATCTCCAGATCACGAAAGAGGTTGTACCGGTGGGGCCACTGTACTGCTACATGTATTTGGTTATGGACGGACAGCTGTACATCGATACCGGGAGATTCGTTAGTGTTGTTTATTAATGGAGTTCACGCTTAAGCCACACTCGGCCATCATCACGGGCCTCACATCGTGTGGAAAAACAGACTTAATTCTTGGCCTCCTGGAAGGCCCGTACCGAGGTGTTTTCGAGAATATTGTCATTGCTTGCCCTTCAGTACGATACACTTTAGTCCTAACTAATTAGGTTTTGGGGGCCATCGCGGGGGGCCGGAAATCGTATTTCCTTATATCAATGTTATACCTCCCACCCTGTTTCCTTTCCCCCCCCCCCCCCCCCGTGACAACGGCCCGCAAATGACCCAGATATTTGAACTTTGCGGTTATTTTCTTGGGTCTGGTTGTCCTGGTGACTACTTCCGGTCCATGGATACCCCCTACCCAGGTCCCCCTACCCAGGTCCCCCGTACCCGACCCGGGGCGACCCGATCCGACGCGACCCGGGGTGAACCGAGCGGACGTCGGCGCGAACCGGACCTCGGCGCGGGTGGGGCACCCCGGTGGTGGTGACGTGGTGTAATCGAACCCCAGTCATGTAGATCCCCTCCTTCGATGAGGAGACCGAGATCCAATATGACAGAAAATGATTTATTCCATCTCTCGAGATAACTCGAGTAGGTCAAGTAATGACCATCTTAATAAACTTTCCACCATGATACTTAATTCGGTAGAAGTCCCGACGCAGGTATCAACAGTAAGCGCTTGGTGAAAATATGGTTTAGAAATATACTAGCCTATCCACAGAATAATACTAAAAATTAACCATGCATCTTAATTAAACACCAAAATTTCTTGTATGTATAGTGTTGTGGCATAATCGCTAACCACCATTATTCAGTTGACAAGAATTCAAGCCAAGAAGAGGAGAAAATATAAAACAATGGACTTTGCTAACGCAAACTGAAACCAAACCTTTAAAACTTAATGCAACATCAAAACTGGAACTGGAACAAGTGACAGATGATGTCAATTCTAGGAAATTCATCAGCCCAAGCTCAGGAGATCATTGGACAAAACAGACATGTGACACCGCTTCCGCGCGAAACGCCTGTTTAGAATATGTTAATCGCGCACTCTTCCTAAAACATGCCTGATGAACAGACGTGAAAGCTAGTGTGACCGATTTTCAAATAGGGAAGGCAGAATGTCTGGATCCCAGGTGAGCTTGTTAGTCCTTAGATTGAACTGATGACCAGATGTATCAAAGGCCTAAGAATGGTATCCAGTGTTTGTAATGTCAATTGAAATATATTATTATAAATTAAAACCTCTGAAGTGAAAAATGTTTGACTGTTCCATTCTGCCGACGCAAAGCCGATTCCCGGGCAACTGACAATCTACTACTCTCTTCGAATACTGCAATCTCTGATATTCTTAAAGATAGTTATTAACTTTAAGAAGTGCATAATAATACTACATTCTATTCTAAACAACTGTACGAAGTGATGATTCTACAGCAATCTTGTGCATTTCGTCAGAAACACTGCTAAAAGTGCTATCACTATCTACAGCTAAAATGACAGTTCGTGTACTAGAATGAGTGCCTTGTTCTAAAACAGACTTATCTATGTCTATTTACAATCTAGAAAGCTGAAAGAGAAATCAAATTTTTCCTTTCTGCTTCATCTATTGAATAAATAGGGTATGATGGAATAAATATTTATATTTGTGTCAAATTTTAATTAGATAAGGGCACTTATGAACTGCATTACATCAGCAAAGTTGTGCTTCGCGGAACTCCACCACCAGAAGTTGACTTAACTCATTACTCAACACAACTTAACAAACACAACCACCCACAACTCAACACTCAACACCACAACAACAACAGATAATGGGAGAGGAGTTATTATACACAGAAGAAGAAGAAGTTGGTTAATTGGGAAAACACAGAGAATTATTTATACACACTACAAACACAATTAAGTGATAGAAATGTTATAAATGTATGTCATTTATTTACATGCATCTTGACACTTCCTCACTCTTGTCACTGTCTTACTGTTCACGTTTCACTGACCCCAGGTCCAATGAGAACTTACATACAGCAGGAACCAGTTGATACAAGGCGTACACAGTGTGATAAATTCTGACTACCCCAAATTAACCCAACACTAGATTAGAGAAAAGAGGAGGGAAGGGGAACTAGTTCCTACTTCAGGAATTTAGATTTCTTCCGACTTACTTCTAGAATATTGTATTGGGAAGATTGTATATGTTTATGTGAACCTTACGCAGTGAAATCTTGGTGGCAACCCTGTTGGCAACCCACAACCAACCAGCTGGCAACCAACTGACCAACCAACCAAACCAGATCCCAGAGAGAGAAAGAGATGACCCACACTTGAGATGGAAGAAGACTTGGTCATGGGCAGAACTGGAGTGGATCCATCAGTCAATGGACCCAGGCTTATCCAAATCTCCCATTACAAGGGTACCTTTCTTTTAGGAACACACAACACTCAGTTTCAGGAACTGATACATAAACTGATTTCACTATCACCACACTTAACATGTACAACATTCAATTGTTTACCATGTTTTCACACTTGTTGACATCATGTATATTGATGCTTATTTATTGATGGTTTGTAATATTAGTCCTATATGCGTCTTTCTGATTTATCTTGTGTACACCATAATAGAAATGTACATGACAGGCCAGAAGACACAGGCCCATTCAATAAATAATTAACTGTCACTGATCTTAAGTTGATTATTGGTTCAACCTATCTGTGGTTCTCCATCTTATGTGTGTACACTAAGTTATCAAGATCTATTGTGATTGGTTATGTGTTTAATTGTTTAAAAACAAATTAACTCATGAAGGAATATGTAATTGGGAGAGACTCAAGGTCTATCAACTGCTCAACATCCATGCTTTCTTAAAATAAATCAGGATGAGAGAATTCTCCAGACTTTCCTCAGATTTGATAAACAAAAGGGGGGCTCAAGAGCTATAAGAATCCTTGGAGAAGGGGCAGAATCCCAGTTGATATTTATTATTTTCAACAGAGCCATAATCTATATCTCCTAGACAAAATTAAATAAGACGAGGCCTGCAGATAACTCGAGGGTCATATTCTGGGGTTATTGAAGACAGAAGAGGATGGGGCCCAACTTCTTTGATTAGAAATGGGGCATGCACCAAATTGATTTCCCACTCCCTTCAAAAATATATGACAAGTGTACAACAGTTACGTCAATAAAAAAAACTACGCTTTTCAATTAATTTAAACCATAACTTCCTGAGATAATCATAATATTATGTAATAAAATTAAACAAATAACGGCCCCTAACAAACAGAATGATCTCCCCTTCCTTGTAACAAATACAACAGGTAAAGGTCAAAGTTTAAACATGTGAATTACTGTCGAGTGACGAAAAGTCTAGTTTCTATCAGGGAGTCTTAAAATATACCAAGCGGACCTGTGTATCTCATTTTATTTTCTCACTTTTACTCTCTTTATATGATTATTTTCTTTATTATCTTTATTTCTTTACATCTCTCCAGCTTTCATTACCTTCCTTCCTCTCTCTCTCTCTCTCTCTCTCTCTCTCTCTCTCTCTCTCTCTCTCTCTCTCTCTCTCTCTCTCTCTCTCTCTTTCTCTCTCTCTCTCTCTTTCTTTTTCTCAGATCCCGAGGTCTTCATCTTTGACGCCGATGAACGGCTGCTCAAATGGCTAAAGGCCTACTATAAAATGTTTCAGAGGACGCAGACCTCATACATCATTGATGACTGCAGTGCAGAAGACGCTATTGCTTTGAAGAGGACTATGTTGATTTATCTGGCTTTTAGCGGGTGACATGCATAGCAAATTCTGTGGGTTTAGACCCATAAGTACAACGGCGTTGCAAAAGGCCTCAGGGACGCAGACACAGTGGGTGGCGCTCTTCCATTCCAAGGATAAGTATAGCTTGACGATTGCCTGGACGAGAACTACGTCATCCACTCTCGGGAAGTAACTCGAAGCTAATGAGTTCTCGAAGCTGGTATTGCGGACCAAGTTCCCGTTTGCGTATAAAGTGCTCAAAGCTGGTGAGGTTTGTTAGATACAACGTATCTGATACTAAGTATATGTTAAGCATCAGCTAAGCACCACTTAAGCATGTATGAAGCAGTGCTTATAATCTTAGTTGTATTACAACTGATATGTACATGTTGTGTGCTTGGGTGGGCCCTGCATTCCTATATTAATGTTAGACGTTGGGTATTCGCAAACGCTGTGATGGATTTTGACGCCCTACTCTACCAGCTGTTACTTGAAGAGGCAAATCCAGCAGAGTCTGCTCCTACAACGGATGCGCCTGCAAGTGGAACACCACCACAGTCTGGATATGCGTTGCATCGTGAAAGGTGGCAGCATTTGCGGCAGGGGGACGTGCCGGGCAGTATATAGGAGGCAAGTACTCCAAACTTACAGTGGAACAGCTTGAAGCGTTGCCTGATCAAGAAATTGAGAAGCTATATGTGAGGCACGAAGCGCGGCTTAGATCTGCAATAACGAAGACCCTGGGCACGGCTATGCTGCAGATGTACGCACAAGTGGCAAGTATGTTTCTACCTATTGGCGATAGCCAAACTTTGGTGACAGACCTGGAGGCCGAACCGTTTATAGGGCATGAGCTAAACACGGTTACATGTGAACTCTACCATAAGTTCGGCATGTGCTTAGCTCCTCCGACCGTCTCGCCAGCAACTCTTAGGCACTGCCGTTTTGGATATATCTGCCCTAAGCAAGAACAAGCTGGAGGAAATTCAGGAGACCCCAAAATTGCTCCACAGGAGACGCATGAGATTGCGCCTCCGCAGGTGACGAAAGGCTCCAGAAAAGTAACGGCTGGGAAGAGAGGGGCTGCTGCTAGAAAGACTCGTAAAGCAGAGAGGTTGTCTCTACAGCAGGCCGTTCGTGGGAAACAAAAAAAAAAAAGAAAGTTAGTCCCGGAGCATGAGCAGGTCTCACCGCAGGCTCCAATGGTGCCCGTCGCTTACCGCGGCTGGACTCCCTGGGTTATCGAAGTGACAGGCGTTGCCGTTGTCGTCGGTGTAATTGCTAGGCAGAAATTGTGGCGGACTAAAGCACCCACCCAGCCTGAGCCCTCCAGGCGACCGGAGACTAGCGTATTAAAGACTAGAGATCTATTTTATATGAAGTAATGGCAAATGTTGACGGGAGAGCTATCCTTAATGCCGCTTACCACAGAGCAGTGGTTGCCGCGCTTACGATAGGCACCGCAAAACTTACCAAGGTGATTTTCAAAGGGGCAACTTTGCCCAAGCTTGACGCTTATATGTATGCGACTGGTATGATGGTTTTAGACATGTCCATCGCCTTAGCAACCCGAGATTTGCTTATCAAAGAGGTCTTGATCGCCACTGATATATTGCAAAAGCCTTAACAGAATCACTCCCGCTAACTACGGCCTCTGTTGCAATGATGATAGGGGGCGCCGTTGTCAACGCTCTCGCGTTTAGTGGGGGGGGGGGGGGGAATTACCTCTTTTCCAAGCTAGGGCATGCGGTCGCCCATGAAGAAATAAGACAGCACGATGAGGCTGTCGAGCGGCTACAGGCGGCCCAGGCTGAGTGGACTAGAAAGAGAACCACGCAGCTGGGCTGGCTCAACGAGGGGCTACAGCGTGAAGGCCACGCCTTTCACAATTTTTTAAGATGTCGACCAGGCCATGCGGGATTATGGCCTGATCTCCGACAAACGCGTAGAGCCCCTCGAGCCTGAACCTTGCCTGGCGGATTTCTATGTGCCATCCGAGCCTCAGCAAGACTACGAGATCACTTTCATTCTTCTTGGGCTGGCAGCAATGGGAATTATTGCTTAAAAATTGCTTTATAGATAGTAATTACTTATTGTTAAGCAATAATGAAACGTCTGGAGGACATCTACTACAGTCCTCATGCCTATTGGAAAGGTCTGGAGGCCATTAAGAAGCTCGCTGCTGCAGCTCATGTTTCAGAGGCTGTTGTCCGGGACTGGCTCAAGAAGCAAGCAATTATTCAGATCCCTCTGCCCACCCCTCGTTATATTCCGCGGCCATCTATTAAAGAAGATAGGCCGAATGCCGTCCTTCAGTCTGACTTGCTCTACCTACCATGACCGGGTGGGGCGTAAGACTATTGTAGATGTTGCCTCACGGTTTAAAGAAGCCGAGCCTTTGACCGACAAGAGAAGAAAACGTGGCGGCCAGATTGACCTCTGCCATGTGCCATTCTCCGTCCGACCTCGAACGCGGTCCAGACGTGAATGATCTCTCACGGACCTGTAGTCCGTGCTTAACCTTCGCTCAGCTTACGTCAAGCAGAGTGGTTCACAATCCTTCACGTCTGTCACTGAAATGTGCAAGACTCTAGGTCACCTGCACTAGGTGGTAGTTTGACCTACGCCAACTCCATGGCAGTTCTTACGTTCCATGTTGCAAGCCGTAGCTTGAGGTTTCTATTTTTCTGTTAAGTTGTACATGGTGCACTGGTCATTGGTTTTCAAAGCCTGCGATTCAGATTCTGTCCTAGCCCCAAACACCCATTGAAGGAGAAAGACTGTGGCGGAAAAGCGCGCAGTTGGTCGGTGGCTGCCCAGCTTGAGGCGGGTGGTAGCTGATCAGTGACACTTGTAGATGTCTTCTACCGTCAGAGGCAACCCATGTCTACGCCAATTGACAAGGACTTATAACCAGTAATTGCTACCTCTTGCTTTGATTCCATGACCGCTTGAGACCAGGGATGGAGTTATACCTCTTCATAGCACAAAGCATGGGCTGAAATATAGAGATCATGTGTCGCCAATGCAGCATGATCTCACACACACACACACACACACACACACACACACACACACACACACAAACACACACATACACTTATATATATATATATATATATATATATATATATATATATATATATATATATATATATATATATATATACATATATATATACATATCGTCGCAGTCAACACCAGCATTTTGTGCTATTGTGATCTCTTGGCAAGTTTACAATCAGTAGTTTGAGATTGTTTCTGGACGATCAGCACCTATTCCATTTCGTAAATAACCAAAATGGTCTGCTGCCAAATTGCCCCACAGCTGTGTTTCGAACGCGGGTATGCGGAATCACGTCCGTAACTCTTGCGCCACGATATATATATATATATATATATATATATATATATATATATATATATATATATATATATATATATATATATATATATATATATTCACATATACGTCATAATATAATACAATGTCTCTCTTTCAGGTGCATCTCCTTTACTCTTGTCCTCTCTCTCTCTCTCTCACTCTCTCTCTCTCTCTCTCTCTCTCTCTCTCTCTCTCTCTCTCTCTCTCTCTCTCTCTCTCTCTCTCTTCCGCTCTCTATCCACCCATCTCCGCTTGTTAAATCTCGCACTGTAGTCAGTAGAAACTTTTCTTATCCACACAAGTCCCGTCCTACATCAGCTGCCTTCTTCCCCCAAACATCCTTTTCCTGAAAACTGGAGTTTCCTACAGTGTCTGTCTCACATCATGCGGATGTGTGGCATGGTACAGCTACTTTTCAAACAAGTTGGTTCAGCATTTCAGATTTTATACTCGTGTGCCAACATGTTCCCGCCTAAGCCCCGAGCTTATCTTCATGTAATCATTCTCATTTGTCTCAGCTGCACGTATATTTTGAAAAACGATATTTATCACGCAATACTGAAGGTTGCGCACACCATTTACTGCGCGCTTGGCTTTAATAACGTGTTGTTGTTTTTTGCGCATATCCTTTACAGACCATCGCTATCAACATCAGCATCTTTCAGCTGATTGTTGATTTCTTGGCTTGATTACGCCCAGTAGTTTGCCATTGCTGTCTGAGCGGCCGGCTCACATACCTCGTAAGTTACCAACGCGATGAGAACCGCTACCGATTCATGTGCAAGTTACGTTTCTCACGTGAATCTACGGGATTACGGAGAAAGTGGCTAACACCTAGGCCAGGGAGACGGCTTTAATAAGGTTGGACACAACATAATATGCCATTGTATGCATTATTAACAGCAAAAGTACAACATAACATTTACCAGTCAACCCAGCATTTTCGCTGTTCGTGATTCCTGGGCAAATTTTACGTTCAGTAGCTTGCCATTGCTTTCTGAACGACCGGCTCCTATATCTTTTTCGAAAAAACCAGCACAGCCACGTTTCGAACCCGGGTATACGGGCTCACAAACCGCGTTCGGAAGCCCTTAGCCACAGAGACCGGCTATATATATATATAACTGAATTGTCAGTTGTAATATACTCAATTATAATTAATATTTTGATAATAAAGATTTACATTTTATTACTAAGAAATAAAGCAATTATTAAATCTGACCTCAACTGTAACTTTAACTGTGAACATAAGGAGGTAGATCGTAGACTTATGCCAAATACTTGCTTTTTCTTGTAATAATTTTTCTACAGCAGCAAAACGGGGTAATTACCTGGCAAGAACAACACAAAATTGTAACTTTGGTACCGCCGTGAGGCTAACATTGTGCCAGTTGTCCTACTTAGTTGTGTAAATCATTGAGCGTGAATGGAGGTAATTGTGGGATGTCATATTTATAATTAGAGTAATTAATGTTTAGTTTATACCGTTTGCTAGTAGTTGCATTTCAGTTAAGACGTATTTGTTGGAATTTGTACGATATGAAAATAGTGGTAACGATAACATAAACAAAGTACATTGTTAAATCATGATCGAAAAAGATTTTTATGTGCCGCGTAATGGAAACAGACTGTTTAAAGTAACTGAATCGAAAAAAAGTTGACTTAGAAACGGTTAACGTATAAAGGTGGACAAAGTAAATGTAATAACGGTTTCAGTAATATCTTGGACAGGTTGGGTAGAAGCGGTTAAAGTAACAATTTGGTTAAAAACTGTTAAGGTAACAACTTGGGCATAGTGGTATTGAAACATTTACATTTGGCGAAGAACCATTTTAAATAACAGCTATGACAGCGGTGGAGAAGAAAAATTTAAATAACAGCTATGACAGAGGTGGAGAAGAACCATTTGAAATAACAACTATGAATGATTTGGCATAGAGGCAACTAAAATAACAACTATGACAGAGCTGGTGAAGAACCAATTAAAATAAACATATGACAGATGTGGCATAGAGGCAACTGAAATAACAACCATGACAGAGTTGGTATATAACATTCACAATAACATCCATAGCAGATTAGCACAGAAACATTTTTTAATACAACAATTATGAAAAAAGTGGAATAGAAATATTAAAAATAATAACTATGAAAAAATTGGCATAAAGTCAACCAAAATAGCAAATATAACAGAATGGGGAAAGATAAATTTAAAATAATAATTATAGCAGTATGACGAAAGAAACAAATAATAACTATGGCAGAGTGAGCAAAGAAACACTTAAAAAGCAAATATGATAAAGTAAGAATATAAACATTTGAAATAACGACTGTGGTATAGTGAGCAAAGTAACAATTTAAAAAACACATATGATAGAGTGGGAATATAAATATTTAAACTAAAAACTTGGACAGATGAAGTATAGAAACGTATAAAGTGACAACCAGGACGTAGATCGTATAGAAACATTTAACATATAGGAACATTGCAGTAACAACTAGGATACACTGGGTATAAGCTGAGAGAGATATTGAGGTGCAGGCATTTACGGACTGAGTGGCCCTATGTTCAATGGGGATAACCTGACGACTAACAAATTAACATAGTATGGTATAGCCAATTTGTACAGTGTTTTATAGCAATATTTAAACAACATGAACAGTGATGGTATGGACATAATTAAATTAACAACTAACACAAATCAGGTATAGAAATACTTAAATTAACAATTAATCGTAAGAACTCCGACACGAAGCAAACATGGCAGGGGGCTTCTGATCGTCAGAAGAAACCCCTTTCCTAAGCATTTCTGACCTTACATTTCTTAGTACTCTCTGCGGCGGTCCCAGCCTGGTCATGACTCCGGGCGTCTTAACCCAGCCGTGGAAACATTCGTTCGGTCACTTTAGTTATCCCTGATGTTAAGCTTGTCCCTTCGCTGTTACCTTGTCCACTCTCAAGCCCTCCCTCCCTCGGTGGGGTGAGCCCGTGCAGCCAGTGCCTGCCCCTTGGCACGTGAGGTCGTGGGATGCCAGCCTCATCCCCCGACACGGCCTCTGTCGCCTCCATACGTCTCCGTTGCCGTGTTCCTTCCCCGGGCCCCGTTCACGGCGCCTCACCCTATTTGGGAGCGTGATCACCCTTCTTTTCTAGACCCACCTCTTGGTCACTCTGCAGCTGGCTTGGTGCGACTTACGGTCGATTATCGCTATATTATTATTATGGAGGTCGAATTCGGCCGACATTTGTGTGATTTACTGCACTCAGACTAACCGCTCACGCTTGGAGGGAGGTCTAAAGAACTAACACGAGACGTTGTAAAGTTCGTGGTTTTGATTGAGAAATTTTTGGTATTGCAGTCACCGCTTCTAACCATACTAGTTCCGAGACTTGTTCCACTCTAGGTTGTGACAGTTCCACAGCCAGCACGAGGTCTTTTCGGCTGCCTCAGACAGCTGTTTCGGGGCCCGGGCTCTTGATTGTCCTTTCATGCCCATTCGCTTCAGCACATCAAACACAATGTGGGAGACAAGACCTCTTGCGCCTACCTCGACGGCGAACAGCCTGACGGTGTATTCCTCCCACCTAAGACTTGCGACCATGTCATCAGACTTCGCTAACTTATACACGTGCTGCCCCTCAATATTGGACTCGTAAGAGACGGTCAGCTCAATCAGCGTTAGCTGCTTGGCTGACGAGAAGCTAAGTAAAATGTCAGGTCCCAAGCCAAACTTTCAGATCACCCCAGGGTATTCGCCACGGCCCTTTAGGTCTACGGTCAGTTGCCATTCCCTCGCACGGTCGAAGCCGTTAGTCAGCGCCATGTCGTCAGCCTTACCAATTCTGCGCCCTTCTCGGACGAAGGAAATCTCCATCGGCCTCGGTCTGTGCTCCTCTCTGTTTGCTTTCGTTCGTGCCACATGCACTATGGCGGCCAAACTCGGTCAGGACTTTGTTGTGCCATGTAAAGCGCCCTTGGGTCAGGGCGACCTTACAACCAGATAGCACATTTTCTGCTGTCTGGACTATCTGGGCTTTCGAACAGAGGCGACAGAACGGGTCTGTGGTTTTCTCCCAATTTTCCCCCATCTGATGGCAGGACATCGTAGAGCGATCGGACGACGAAACTTAGACTCAGTGGTGCCATGCGCCAGATCTCATTCCACGTAATGGATCTCTGCACTACCGCCTCCCATGACATCCACTGCGAATGCTGCGCCTGTTGGGCAGCTTTGCGGACTCTTTCGTCGTCTTCCTCCTTGCAGATCTCCTTAAACACCAGGTCCCTGTGTTCCTTGGCCGTCACCTTCGACCACATCGGATCATTGACTTGGAATCCGAACCCTTGCTTGCCAAGCTGAGTGTGGCCCATTACCTCCTTCAGCTGGAGTGTAGCCTGGGCTTCTTCGACTGCGCTGACGACCTCCCACTTCCTTCCCGTCCTAAAGGCGGCAACTGAAGCACTGAACGTTATATCTGGAAACCCACGCAGCATCATCGCGAGTCTGGCTTTTCCGGCTTTGAACTCTTCCATGAGGGACAGGAACGGGAGGACGAGCTTACTCTGCTTACAATACAATACGACAGTCGTGAGGAATGTGGGTACTCCAAGTCACTTTCATATGTACCTCCTTATCTTGCCTTCCATGGTGCTCACTGGGGTCACGCCGATATCATACATCAGCCTCGGCCACTGGAGGTTCGGATTAAGCATAAACTGGAGGACCCAGATTTTGAACTTGCCTATCAGCCTGGTTTTATCGATGGTATTCAGGCCGTTCGACAGGATTGTTTGTATCTCCGCCACCGCGTTCCTGTCCGTCAGGGTTGAGTCGTACACACGACCGAGACTCTTCACAGGTTCCGCTATCACCGTGGGAATCGCTTGTCCGGTCACCACGAACACCCTTTCCACCGCCTTACCCTTCATGACCGACAAGCTTCTCGATTTCTTAGGCTTGAAGCTCATCCTGCACCAGCGAATTAGATCGTCCAGTCTGAGGAGAATGCTGCGAGCATCATTCTTCTTCGGTGTCAGGATTGTCGTATCGTCTATAAAGGCCTTCAGTGGTGACATGTTCTTCCCATCGCTGAGTTTCGGACCGTATGCATAGCCGGATGCCGCATTCAGTATGACCTGCATGGCATGACAAATAATATCGGCGAAATCGTACATCCCGTGGCAATACCCAATTGCAAGTCGATCCATCTGGTCGTAAACGTTTTGGTCGAGAATCGAAGAGAGAAGCCCGAGAAGTACTGCACACGCATTTCCGTTATGTTCTTGGGCACGTGATAAGCCTTGAGTGCATGCCACAACAACTGGTGTGGCACTGACCCACAGGCGTTCACCAGGTCAAACCATATCACGTGGAGTTCTTCCTTCTTCGTCTTCGCTCTCTGGATAGCATCCCAGATCATGGTACTATGCTCGAGACAACCGGGGACTCCGAATAGCCCCCCCCCCCCCCCCCCACTCTTTTTTTTTATTTAACCGCTGTCTCGATGTACTTGTTCCCCATCTAGTACTTCGTGATCCGATTGACCATGATCGAGAAGAATATTTTCCCCTTAACGTTCAGACGATAGATCGGCCTGAATTGGGTAATGCTGGCAGAGTTTTGCTCTTTGGGAATGTAGATTCCGTTGGTCGTCTTCCACTCCGTGCTGGCATGCTTCTGCTTCCACGCAGATTTCAGTAACCGGTGTACTTTCGGTCATCTTTTATTGGCTGTATAAGGCACACCGTTGGGCCCCGGTGCTGACTTACCTCTCGCTTTCTTCACTACTGCAACCACCTCGCTCCACATCGGAGGCCTGGCATTGAACTCCACCCTTGGTTCTGCCGGGCTTGTGAGCCCTTCGATCTCTCCGAGTGGGTCGTTCCGTTGGGCATGGGAGTACGTCGTCAAGAGGTGGTTCTCCAACTCCTCTTTGCTGACATCGGGTACATCGGATCGCGGCTACTCGAGCAAGCCTCCTAAAAACTCGTATGGTTCCCGGAAGAAACTCTAACGTTCCTTCCGGGTTTTCCGCCTGTTTCTACAAAACCTTTCCGCTCGGGACGGGGCATTGTGCCTGGCTTTTAGGTGTTGCCAAACCTGGCGCAAGCCCTCTTTCTCATGCTCTTCCGCCGCTTTCCACCGTCTCCGAGCGGTATTCTTTTGTTTCCTCACCTCCTCCAGCAGTCACCGCTGCCTGGTCATCTGCGGCAGAGCTGCTTCCCTCCTCTTGCTGCACCCCAACTGAATCAGCGTGTGGAGGTAGACAACTTCTCCGAACTTTACCAATTTCTCCTCAAGGGATATGTGTTTTATCTCTTTTTATAAAACACGGCACAACGTTGCGTCTAATGACGCCCACTCTTCCCTCCTGGTGGCATTAAGGAACTTGATCTTCACCCTTTTGGGAGGTTGCTCGGGTACGTCACAGGCGACTTGAGTATTATCAGCTCTTTGGGGTTCGCCTTGACTGATATCCTCTTGCGTCTTATCATCCCTTTCAAGATTGCGCTGTCGTGTCTCCTGTTCCGCACTCTCGCACTTCTTCCGCCCAGCGTGAATTCTCATTCCCTGGAAGGAATCGAAGCTCCTACCACAGACGCATGGATAGCCCAACGGCCGTTCATAAGCTCATAGTTGATTTGACGGTCCGTGTCGTCTCTGTGTGGTCGCCAATGGATCCTTCACGCTCCCCCTCTCCCCTTTCGGAGCATCCTGGAGGCATCTTTCTTTACATTGTCCTGCCATTATTGTTAATTGATAATGAGGTTCATACAACGTTATGGGTAATCAGCCCGGTCCGATGTCGGCCCCAACAGTGAAACGTTTCACCGGAGGGGCCAGTTTTACTACTGTGCTGTAGCAGCCTTGCAGCATTCCGTCTCTCCGGACATGTCTGGTGGATCAGCCACACGTTCATCGTAAGAACTCCGACGGGGAGCAAACACGACAGGGGGTTTCTGATCGTCAGTCCATAAATAAATACACACAGTATTGTTTGGCGCTCATAGAAGGAGAAGAGGGAAGTAGAGATTAGAGGACGTACTAGACAACACAACATTTAAAAGCCATAGTTCCTTCCATCCATCATGTCCGCTGCCGGTATGCGTCGGCAGTCATATTTTGCCATCTCACTCGATCACCAGAGTCGTGGATCAGCTCCAAATTTCTGTCTAGACCATGCCACGTGGCCAAGCCATCCTAGTATTTACTTTTCGGTCTTCCCTTTGGTCTCTTCCCTTCGATCACTTCCCTTCTATCTTGCCAGTTGTCACCAAGTTCTCCAATGCATTTCTTATCATAACATGACCAAACAAATGTGACTGTCTACGTCTAATGTCTCTAATAATTTGACTATTTTCATTTATTTCTTGAAGGAAATTGGTTTTTCTGTATCCATGGTATTCTTTGCATTTTCCTCAGAAACAACATTTCCACAGCCATCAGATGTTTTTCAGCTTGTCTGCTCATTGTCCACGCTTCACATCCATACAAAAGAAGAGGTTCTGTGTAGCACTTCAACACTCTTTTTCTGGTTGCAATTGACATCACTTTATTGGTCATTATGCTTTTCATCTTGCAAAAGGTTACATACCTTTGTCATGGCGATTCTTGTTCTAATCCCTTCAAAGCATCTTCCATCAGATGTTATGACTATACCGAGATAATTGTACTTATTCATTTGTTTAAGAATATTCTCATTTACCTGTATATTACATTTTGGTATCTCCTTCTTTCTAGTGACGACCATAATCTGTCTTCTTACAATTTAATTCTAACTTTAGTTATTCACTGTGTGCAACAACCGCATCTAATAAATGTTGTAGATCCTGCTCATTGTCTGCAATCAATACGGTATCATTCGCATATCTAATGTTATTGATGTTACGTCCCCCAATGATGATTCCTTTCATATCTTCTACATTTCTGAAAATATTTTCACTCTACAGGGAAAAACGATCTGGAGACATTACATTACACATCCCTGCTCACACCTCTCTTAATACACTGATTGTCAGCAACCTACTTGCGACAGGTTATTCAGGATTCCCTACTTTTGCACAACACGAATCAATAACTCGTGTGGTTTACAAAAGGATACATTTTTATTTAGAGCTATTTACACACAAGCTCTGCGAGCGGAATACTTCATGGATAATCAACAACATGGTATGTTTCACAGATGCATTGAAGAGGTGAAAATAATGATACTATTAACTAATTGGAATATAAAGCCTAGCTAACACTATTGCTGATAAACTATATAAGGTTCCTAGCGAACACGTATGTTCTCTATCTGTCCTTGTCCCAGTCTGAGGCACGCTTCTGGTTGCGCGTTGAACCACGGACATTCAGTCCTCCGTGCGCTGGCGAGTTTTCGTGCGTAGAGTCCCGGCACGCTTGGTCAGTTAACTCAAGTAACTGGTATTCTCCAGTTACTCGTCGAGAAGCGAGTTCCCTATACTCTTGGGAAACCCTCGCTCATAAGCACTCAATGACCTCTTAGTTGACACGAGTGTGTCCTGTTGTCAAGCTAAATATAATGCCTGTGTCTCTCCTGTCTGGTGTTCTCTGTATAGCTCCGTCTTAACTCTCTAAGCTCCTGTGTAGATCTTTGACACACTCCTCTCCTCTGTGTGTAGTGTTACTACCGTTTAACTCCTGTATGTAACACGTATTGGTCACTGAAAAATTGACACACTCCTCTCCTCTGTGTGTAGTGTTACTACCGTTTAACTCCTGTATGTAACACGTATTGGTCACTGAAAAATTGGCTGTCCAATTTTGTCAAAGATCTCAAAAGTTTATGTATCTCTTCTGGGGATAGAACAAATTCTCTTCTCTGCCTTTTCACACTGTTATATTGATTCACTCGGCTAATTGAGTAGTGTGTGGTATTATAGTTGGATATACCTCTATTATAATCCTGGGAATTGTATTGATCCGGAACCGTTGTCTTATGACTTATGTCCTGGCTTCCGTCGTTTGACCCTATGTCTTTTGACTTCTGCCCGTTGACTTATGTCTCGACCTGTCCTCAAATTGCCCAAAATGATAACCCGCTACAAGTTGTCTCTGTTACGAGAACAACACATGAGCATAAATGTTCATGTTCCCCTATAATATCAGCACCAACTCGTATGCTCTATGTTCTACTCTTCACCTTTAAACTTCCGTTTGTGAAGAAATATTTTCAATGTTACATTCAGGTTTTTTAAAGAAATTATTGTGTTCCCTGTTTTGAGTTACCGTTCTTTGAAATAGATAGTGACTGCAACTTTTATGTGTTTGTTTTCCTGTTTGTTTGCGTGTTATTCAATAAACTACAATGTAATTAACTTGCTAACATGTGTATGCGTTTCTATTCTATATGTATGTATCACTTCGAGCGCCGTAAATCGGATTATTGTGGCTACAAATATCGGTTAACTTTATTTATGACCACAACTTCGTTTTAAGATGCTCAAAGTACTTTCTCTATTTACTACTACTATTTCTAAAGTATAGCAGTTACACACTTAAAACTGAACAACACATTGGTTATATAGATTGACACAGACAAGTCATAATAAGACGATTTGCGCGGAGAAAAACAATTCCGCTAAATCTCTCTCTCTCTCTCTCTCTCTCTCTCTCTCTCTCTCTCTCTCTCTCTCTCTCTCTCTCTCTCTCTCTCTCTCTCTCTCTCATTCAATGTTTACTTTGTCTTCATTCACTCCTCTCCTATTATACATCTTTCGTTCACTTTCATACCATACTTATGTTAAAACATTCATTCGTCCTTAAAATATGGTTCATAATAATACATAAATGCACATTACATATTTACAATAATTAATTGGCTGAATCGCACAAGTTTTCACGCCACATGACTGTGCTATGTCTTTGCACGCGTCATCTCTATACAAAATATTATACACGTTTGTGATGATGGTTTGTTACCGATCATATGGAACTAACTACTCTAACTAAGTTATAGTGATTTCGTGTGCTGTCCTAAATTAACCTAAGGGAAATAACCTAATTAATTAACTACATTTAAGCAAAGTGGGTTAGTTACCTTATAGTAATATTGGTAAATGAAATGATATTAATCTTGCAATGATTGGGTTAGTTTAGAAATGATATTTTAAGCAAATTAATATATATATATATATGATTATGTTTACCTGGTGATGTGATAAAGTAATGTCTATTAATTGCATTTCTAACGTAGGTGTGAATCTAAATGAGGTTTTTAAGTAAATGTTAGTGACTTATACCTATGAACTAGCATAACTAATGTCATATATGTAATTGCACATTTGCATTACAATTATCAATATACACAATGCTGTCATCATCTTACTCTTATCTAAATAATGGTTCGGGTTCATACAGGCAACAATACACTGTTCGCTAGGATATAGAACATTTATTGTATAAAGTGTACAGTTGGCGCAGTGGGTAAACAGACCCGCGCTCTCTTATATTACATATCACAGATAGTTAAACATCAAACATATAGTTGTCATACAACAATCTAGCACACTATCTAGCCTAAGTATATCTATGAATATCTATGAGTCCCTCTCAGGCAGGCCTTGTTGTCTCTCTCCAGTCCGTTTGTCCTCTGCCAGTCTCCGCGTGTCCTAACTCCACACGGGCGGTAACTCTGTCCGAGTTCCTCGTGGACCCCGCCTTAGGCGGGCCACATCAGTGTCCACGGAATCATGGACTTGGTGACCAGCTCTTTCGAGAAGGTTCTAGATTACTCGGGTCCTGCGCGACTCAGTGGTATCCCTTGGGCTGGAGTTGCAGCCCTCTACTATATATGACAGTGAGGCGGTGACAGGATCCCCCCTCCCCCCTGACATGATTTGTTGTTGGGTAATTAGATCCGTTCTAATTCTGTCACCGAATCACATAAAGTTGGTGTTTGTAGTTTGGTGGATAGTAACCTGGTAACCTACCTACTAGCACTAAAAACTCATGTATTCTACCATACAACACTTGTCTGATTTGGTGCAGAGATCCCTGTCTCTCGTGTGCTTAAATATGCTTATCAGACCGAAGTTACGTGGCGTTTTAGTAGTTGTATTTACAACTCGCCCTTCTCATAGTACCCGAAATGGTACCCAGACAAATAACCCCTATATAAAAGAGGGTTAACAAGACCGAAGTCTTGGCTAAATAAGTACACCTTCAAATCTTGATCTGTGTGTGTATTTCTATACACTTTTACTCCCGTATGTTATATAATGCTAAATATGTAGTTACCTTGTTCTTTTATCCCCCTCAGACTACATGTGTCCTTGTTGGCTTGTTAGTGTGTTAACTAATAAGTTGATGTTTCTAATAAAGTGACTGTATTTTAAATTGATAGTGTTTTGAGTTTTGAGGTTTGTGTAACGTGCGTGCTGAATGTGTGGTGTAATTCCAAGCGTCACGAGTTGGGATAACCTCAATCATGTAATACTGCACTGTGTGCAATACCTGACTAGGCATTCCAAGTAGTGGTGCTTAGATGTATCCTAACTGCTAAACTAAGTATATTACAATAACTACTAAATTAAACTCACTACTAAACTAAGTTCTATACATGTATTGACAAATTAGACAAGTCATGCACTTTTTCATGGAAGACGCAGACACATTACAATGAATACGTTTTGCGTACAATTTGTCCGCCAAGTGTACCGTTCTCTCATTTAATCCTTTCACGCAGTCATTCACTCATATGTTATTCAAAATAGTAATTGGCTAAAATATATACTTAAAGTTGAGGTAAGCGTTATTGCCCTTAGAAAAAATGGGCTAGGCGATATTTGCCCTTTAAGAAAATACGTACTTTTTGTACAATGAATGAAAAATAGGTTATAATTTAACTAGAGACACTTGTATAGGACGGTTATTTAGCCTACGAATGGTACCGTCTGTAATATTAAAGTAGAATATGTACAAGTTATAGGTTAACACAATTTATATACATCGTTAATGGAAATCTAATACATATTTAATAGTAAACTAATTAATTACATAACTCCAACGATGATGTGCGCGTTGACGTCCCTTCGTTCGTGTGTTATGCCATGAATGTTAAAGTTAGTATGGCTGTCTCTTGAGTGTTGTCGTCGATGTTGTTCTGTTTCGGCTGTTTGCAAAGTTTTGTAGCAACAGCAAGTATGGATTGCTCTCACAGTCCCGTATGAAATATTACATTGTTCAGAGATAGTTCACTGGTTGATATAATTGGTTGAAATAAACACAGTTACTGTTTCTTGCTGGAATCGTTCTAGAGCTTAGGCATTTGATGGTATAGTTCTTACAATATAGCTCTTCGCGTATGTTTATGGGTGTCGTAATTCACCTAATCACTGAGAGTACTCTAGCAGGTGTAGAGTCACACTGTTTTATGTAACGGACTAAAAGTATCACAGTTTATAGTGTGGCTACTGGCCAATGTGATAAGAGTCATTCTACTGGCGCATTTGTCTGCCGTGATAAAAGGTCAGCCACTATGTTATCGGTGCCCTTAATATGGCGAATTTCAAAGTCAAAGTCCTGAAGTAGAAGACACCATCTTTGTAACCTGTTGTTTTTGGGCGACCCATGGTTAAGGACTAATAACGGCGAACTGTCTGTGAGGACCACAAAGTGGCTTCCCAAGAGGAACTTAGATAATCTCAATATACAGAACAATAGGCTCAAACACTCCAATTCTAACTGTGGCATAACGAGTCTCAGCCTTCTTCAGTTTGCGGCTTACGTAGAGGATCGGGTGTCGTAACGCCATCCACTTCCTGCATTAAACATCCTCCTATTGCGATAGCGCTCGCATCTGTGGTCAAAATAAAGGGTAAATTTATGTTGGGTAATCGTAAGACTGGTGGATTAGAAAAAATATGTTTCAACCTACACATTGCATCATCTAAGCTGGTACTTTTACAAATTTTTGATGGATGATCTTTAGTTAACATATCAGAAAAGACTGAGGTGAGTTCTGCCCAATGTGGAATGAATTTAGAATAATAGTTAATCAGACCTAGTAAACTTCTAATCTGCTTCTTTGTGGTAGGTACTTCTAGATTAAGGATCTTGGAAACAATTTTATCATCAGTCAACAATTTTCCTTCAGAAATTCTATGACCAAGGAAGTCTATTTGTGTATAGCCTATTTCAACCTTGGAAGGTTTGATAGTAAGTCCAAAAAGAGAGATTTGGTGGAAGACTTGTTTTAGGGTGAGTAAGTGAGAAGTCATATCAGAAGAATGGACGCATATATCATCAATATAAGCAACTACATCATTAATTCCGTGTAATAACAATCTTGTTAGTCTCACAAATGTGGCCGGTGCGTTCTTCAGGCCAAAAGGAAGATATAGCCATTCGTATAAACCGAGAGGTGTTGCGAATGCTGTTATATGTCTACAAGAAGGGTGTAGAGGAACTTGCCAATATCCTTTCGCTAAATCTGTCTTAGAAAATAAGGATGATTGAGCCATATCTAAAATAAGATCTTCACAACTGTTCATAGGCTCTGCATCCGTTGTTGTTCTGGTATTCAATATTCTATAGTCGATGCACAAGCGGATTGTCTGGTCTTTCTTTTTCACCAAGACAATCGGTGAAGAATATTGAGACATAGATTTTTGAATAATGCCATTCTTCTCTAAATCTAAAATTTCTTTATCTAAATTAGATCTGTAATGGAGAGGAATAGAATATGGTCTACATTTGACCGGTCTCAGATCTGTTAACACAATTGAATGTGTTATTCTATCAGTGCGTCCAGGTTTGTTGGAAAAGATTGTCTTATAGTCGTCTAGGAGCGTCAAAATGTCCTGTCGCTGTTGTTGTGTCAAATTGTCAGAGATATGTATGTCCTTTATACTTCCGTCGTCAGTCATAATTGGTACAGGGATTTCAGTATTGTCCATGTCTGTCTGATTTATCACAGATGCTACAGTTTGTAAATTGTCTTCAATGTCATTGTCGTCGTCGTCGAGATCGATCGTCAATATGTCGTCAAATTTGTCGTCATTGTCAATATCACAGATTGTCGGTAATGTCCATATGTCTTCGTCGTTTTCGTCGTCGTAAGCGTGTGTCGTTAACGATGCTTCGTTTGTCGAGGTGTCATTCCGTTGGGAAATTGTCGTTTCGTCTCCGTCAACAGTTTGTTGCGTCTGTTCATTTGTCTCATTGTCCTGTCTAGCATAGTATGGTTTCAACATATTTACATGGAATATTTTTAACTTTCCATTTAAAGAGATTTCGTAATCTACTTCTGAAATTCTTCTAATGATCTTAAAAGGTCCCTGCCAAGAGGTTGACAGTAAATCTCTTTTGTCAGGTAGTAGAAGTAAAATATCCTGACCTGGATGTAGGACAATTGTTTTTGCCCCTCTATTGGCGTACTGCCTGTATTTAAAACCTTTCTCCTGTAGTGATGTTCTGGCCAATATACAAGAACGTATGATTTTGTCTCTGGTATCAGTGACCAAATCATAGGTGGAAATGGGAAGTTGGCTATCTACAGGTTGTGATATGATCTCTTTATAAATGGTGAGAGGTCCTCTTGGGTTCGCTCCATACATCAATTCGAAGGGAGAGAACCCTGTACTTGATTGAGGGACTTCTCTGTATGCGAACAGCACCGTTGGGAGAAGTATGTCCCAATCGGCTGGATTTTCAGCTGTCACTTTAGATAGCATGTGTTTCAGGTCCCCATTAAGCTTTTCGCAGATACCATTTGCGGCCGGTCGATAGGGACTGGTGAAACACTGCTTGATGCCTAGTAACTTAGTTACTGATTGGGTGGCATTAGATATGAACTGGGTACCTCTATCAGAAATGATTTTCTCCGGAAAGCCAAAACGGGAGAAAATATTTAGTAATATGTCCGTCACATCCTTAGAGGAGATAGATCTTAATGGCAGCATTTCGGGCCATCTTGTACATAAATCCACAAGAGTAAAAATGTACCTATTCCCCTTATTCGATATGTGATTCAACGGACCTACTAGGTCAACTGCCACGATTTGGAAAGGCCTCGAGGCAGTTGTCGTTGATTGGACTTCTGCTGTAGGGTTTTTTCCCTTTTTCACCAGTCTCTGACATACATCACAAGATCTACAGAAGGTTTTTATATGTTGGCAAAACTTTGGCCAATAAAATTGGGTGAGGACTCTAGCCCTGGTCTTTTCATACCCCATGTGACCTCCAAAAGGGGAGTCATGGGCTAATTTTAGCACTTTGTCTCGATGTGCTTGTGGTAACACTACTTGCTGTGTCGTGGTCTGGTTTGTTGTGTAAAATCTAGTTAAGATGTTATTATGTAGCCTAAATGTCCACGATGCGTTTTTAGTAACTTTTGGTTTAAGTCCAACTAATTTAAAGTATGGTGCAAGTGTTGTATCTGCTTTCTGTTCATTACCAAAAGTGATGTTAGTTAAGTTTGGCGCTACTATTTCTAATGATTCCTGCAGTTGGTCGGTGTTGGTTTTGTGGGTTGTCTGTCGTGTTATTGCGTTTGTGTGTTGTGTGTTTTGTTGCACATTTACAGGTTCGGTAGTTGGTAGTTTGGTAGCATCCTCAATTCGAGGTTTTAATTCGGTCGTATCGTTTCTAGATTCGACCGCCCCTGCATTGTACACCTCGGTAAATTCTTTTTGAATTACCTCAGTGGTTGTCTCCCTTGGTATTTTGGCAGCTTGAGACAAGCAAGAATGGTGTTTCTCTTTTGCGTCGCTGTTTCTGTGGTGGATACCGTGTTTTTGCTCCCACCTTTTGATTCTCTTTTCAGAGCATGGATGTATGTTGGGTAAATTACCAAGTAATAATATCCGCGACTGGATTTTCAAGGATAGCAGCACAATACTTGTCCCTGATATGAACGGTGTTTGAATTTCGACCAAAGCAAGGGGGTATTTCTCTATCGTACCTGAGAATGTGCGACACGTCACATGTTTGTCTGTGTAGTCTTTAGCGTCTATTAATGTTTTCCTAACCCCACAGAGCGTTGCGCCGGAATCACGAATTAACGTGCACTTTTTGTTGTTAACAAACCCTGTAAAAAAAACTAGCTTGCCTGTAGATGACAAAGCAGCGTTAGCTGTTTCATTTGAAATAGGGATCGTGTGTCCACAATGTAGTGTTGTGTCAAGTTGGAACTTCGTACAGGTGTTGCACTTACTGTCTGTTATGGTGTTTATGATGTGTACAGCATTCCCAAGCTCGCTTTCATTGTCGTGTTGATTGTCACATTCATTCAGTGACTCAAGCTCTTCGTCAGACGACGTTTCTACTAATGCAGCATTGGCCTGTTTCAATAACTTTCGGCCTTCACAATCCTTATTATAGTGACCCCAGCTATTGCAGAAATAACATTTAATTGCTCTATGGTAAGCCATGCGTTTAGCTGTTTGCTTCTCCACCATCTTTTAAGGTGTTGAGGGTAGGTGGGTGCTTTGTCGCACATCCCGTAACTGTCGTGATGGTAATTGCAATATTGGCATTGTACTACTTTACCGACATTGGATCGTGGTTTAAATCTACTCTGTGATTGTTTGGAGTATTTGGTGTTCACTACTGCAGCTGCTGTATCATTGTGACTTATGTTGAGCTGAAAAATATCCCTATTTGCTGTGAAAAATGCATTCCCCTTTTGCCTCTATTTCCTGAATGCTCTTACAGTCCATTTGTTTTAAGAACTTGGCAAAAGGTGTGGGGATGGTGCTAACTATTTTATCTATTATAATAAGCTCCTTAAGTTTATCATGGCTATTGTTGGTTTTAGCCGAGTTAATCCATTTTGTGCATATGTCTTGGACTGTACTGACATAATCTATAAAGGTTTGGTTTGGTTGTGGAGATAATTTGGCAAATTGTTGTTGGTAACCTGCAGTGTCTAAAGAAAAATGTTGGAGAATGCGTTGTTTTAGGTACTCATAGTCTTTTCGCATTTCCTGTGGTATTGTCTCTATTACTTTTAGTGGTTCAAGAGCTAAGTTTCTCATTAGGATAAATGCCCAATCTGATTTAATGATTTTATGATGAGACATGAGACATTCAAAATTTTCTAAGTAGGCGGAGATGGAATCTCCTGAACAGAAAGCCTTCACGAGACCTTTATATTTATTATATTTTTGTTCTTCTTCTTTGCTTCTTAACTTATTTATTGATATTTCTGTGTTGGACTCCATTTCCATCTGTTTTAGTTTAATCTGTGTCTCGGCATTTAATTGGGCCTGTTTGGCGGCGGCCTCAAGTTCCATCTGCAATTTCTTTTCATCGGCCTCCATTTGTAATTTCTTTTCATCTGCTTGCATTTGCATTTGCAATTTCTTTTCTTCGGCTTCCATCTGCAATTTCTTTTCATCGGCCTCCATTTGTAATCTCTTTTCATCTGCTTGCATTTGCATTTGCAATTTCTTTTCTTCTCGTTCTATCGCTCTTTCTTCACGGGCAATGTTTTCTGCGTGCGTTTTCTGTGCCCATTCTGACAGTTTCTCTTCTTTATAACCTAACTTTATTCCTTGCTCAATGCATTTATCTAAACTAGACATTTTGTATTTTAATTGTTTGTACAATTTATAGAGTTAAATCCCTTAGAAAAATATGTTGTGTGGTCGAAAATTTGGTTAACTCCCCTAATTATTAATGTGTAAATCAAAATGCAAGGTTATGTTGGTGACAAGGTCATGAATATGCAAAGAAATCAATATGATACAAAATAATACATTGGTGAAACATGAGAAGTACAGCTTAGAAGTACAATGAGTATGAGGTGAAACTTAGCTTTTGATTTAAGAACTCCTCGATGATGTCTTGTACTCTCGTCACTGCTGGAAAGGTTTCATCGGTTGGACGCGGACATTGTTGCGGAACAATCTGCTCGTGGAGCGAGAAAACATTAGTCACTGTCACACAAAAAAATGTCAAAATAGTAACATGAAAAAAAAAAAAAAATTGTTTACAGAATCAAAATAAAGAGGCACTGTGGAGGCAATGGTGAGACATTGCCGAGGGACTCAGATTACTTCTATTTTATCGCTAGATAGCTACTAGTTTTATGTAAACTTGTTAACAGTTTCTTTGGTTTAAACAAATCAATGTGTTACCAAAATTCAATGTTTTACCAAAAATCAATGTTTTACCAAAAATCAATGTGATATGATTAAATAATTAATTTTACATGGCATTTAATAGGTTTTTAAGAAAACATTCTATGCCAAAACCGGAAAACTAGCCCCCAAAAAGCCTGTCATCATCTTACTCTTATCTAAATAATGGTTCGGGTTCATACAGGCAACAATACACTGTTCGCTAGGATATAGAACATTTATTGTATAAAGTGTACAGTTGGCGCAGTGGGTAAACAGACCCGCGCTCTCTTATATTACATATCACAGATAGTTAAACATCAAACATATAGTTGTCATACAACAATCTAGCACACTATCTAGCCTAAGTATATCTATGAATATCTATGAGTCCCTCTCAGGCAGGCCTTGTTGTCTCTCTCCAGTCCGTTTGTCCTCTGCCAGTCTCCGCGTGTCCTAACTCCACACGGGCGGTAACTCTGTCCGAGTTCCTCGTGGACCCCGCCTTAGGCGGGCCACATCAGTGTCCACGGAATCATGGACTTGGTGACCAGCTCTTTCGAGAAGGTTCTAGATTACTCGGGTCCTGCGCGACTCAGTGGTATCCCTTGGGCTGGAGTTGCAGCCCTCTACTATATATGACAGTGAGGCGGTGACAAATGCGTTTATGTGCACTGTTTTTAAAAAAATGTACTATACATACACAATTATATATAACTACACTAACGTCGTCCTGTACGGTGTAATGTTCGAGCACTGTTCCTTGTAGACTAGTGTAATAACATAGTTCAATTCACCACAGTCTTATATGCTCTCCTTTCAGGATAGTGGTTATATATAAAGTTCCCTACTAGTTTCTGTAGGTTCACGTCTAACACTCTCGATGTAAATTATGGCTTATCTACGTGTTAGCGCTGTAGAAATATCACTATTGTGCCTGTTCATTTACTCATAATGGCACTGTTTATCATCCACAGTATAGTCGACTGGCGATATTAACGCACTTCAAAGTGTACGTTTTTACCACACACGGTACTGATTTCATTCATAACTACAGTGTCACTGTTTCTGGTGATAAATCTTCGCTCTTCTCCTGTACTTCAGGTATCTCTATACTTGAAGGTCGACTTAAAATGTCTGCCAAAGAGTTCAATGATCTCTTCAAATGTTGGATTGTAAAGGCATAGTTTGCCAATATTAAGGACCATCTGTAGATCCTGTTGTTTTGAGGGATGCCAGACTGCATTACTGCCAGGGGAGAATTGTCGGACTGGATTACAAACTCTGTACCTGCCAAAAACCTATGCAGTTTTCTCACACAATAGATTACGCTAAGGCCCTCCAATTCAGAAGCTGAGTATCTTGATTCAGCAGGGCTGATTTTACGGCTTACATACATTACAGGGTGAAACCTCCCGTTCTAGAACTGGCCTAATATACCAGATATGGAGATCGCACTTGCGTCTGTGTGGAGGAAATAGGTAAGATTTTGATTAGGTAAACGCAAAATAGGTGGTACACTGAATAAATGTTTCAATTCTGATAATGCGCAAATTAACTTTGCATCTTGTACATTTAATTTAGCCGAAGCTTTCAAAATATTTGAAAAAACACTGGTGATTTCCGCCAGATTGGGAATAAATTTACTATAGTAGTTTACAAGACCAAGTAGACTTCGGACCTGTTTCTTGGTCGTTGGCATAGTCAAATTCAGAATTTTCGTGACTATTTTCTCGTCTGTTCTGAGTTGGCCTCTACAGATGGTATGGCCTAGGAAGTCAATTTCCTCCATGCCCAACTCTACCTTAGTTGGTTTGACGGTAAGACCGAATAATCGTAGCCTGTCGAAGACATGTCGAAGTTTCAGTAGGTGTGACGTCCAGTCTTCAGTATGAACACATATGTCATCTATGTATGTAGAAGTATTGGTCACCCAGTGGAGAAGATCTCTAGTAAGACGTACAAAAGTGGCAGGAGCATTACGAAGGCCAAAAGGGAGAAAGCGCCACTCATAGAGTCCTAGAGGTGTAGAAAAAGCTGTCAAAGGAATTGATTTTTCTTCCATCGGAACTTGCCAGTAACCTCGAGTGAGGTCGAGTTTGGAAAATATACGAGATGTAGCCATATCTAGGATCAAATCTTCGCATGCTGGAATTGGCTCAGCATCGATCTTTGTCACTCTGTTTAAACGTCGAAAATCGACACAGAGGCGAATTGTTGAGTCCTTTTTGGTGACAAGAACATCAACATTTGCTATCATTTTTCACAGATTTACACAATTTCTAAATTATTTTCTTTTAATTGTGGCTCAAACTCCACAAATGTTACTTTTTAAAGTATTTTGGTGTTCATTTTCGAAAAACAATTTATTTCAGACATTATATAATAAATAATTCACGTTTGGATAATTTTAACACCACAAAATTAATTTTAGAGTCTTTAGACGTTGGTTCAGAAAACTTCTGACACCAAATGGGTCCTGCCTGTCAGCAACCTACTTGCGACAGGTAATTCAGGACTCCCTACTTTTGCACAACATGAATCAATAACTCGTGTGGTTTACAAAAGGATACATTTTTATTTAGAGCTATTTACACACAAGCTCTGCGAGCGGAATACTTCATGGATAATCAACAACATGGTATGTTTCACAGATGCATTGAAGAGGTGAAAATAATGATACTATTAACTAATTGAAATATAAAGCCTAGCTAACACTATTGCTGATAAACTATATAAGGTTCCTAGCGAACACGTATGTTCTCTATCTGTCCTTGTCCCAGTCTGAGGCACGCTTCTGGTTGCGCGTTGAACCACGGACATTCAGTCCTGCGTGCGCTGGCGAGTTTGCGTGCGTAGAGTCCCGGCACGCTTGGTCAGTTAACTCAAGTAACTGGTATTCTCCAGTTACTCGTCGAGAAGCGAGTTCCCTATACTCTTGGGAAACCCTCGCTCATAAGCACTCAATGACCTCTTAGTTGACACGAGTGTGTCCTGTTGTCAAGCTAAATATAGTGCCTGTGTCTCTCCTGTCTGGTGTTCTCTGTATAGCTCCGTCTTAACTCTCTAAGCTCCTGTGTAGATCTTTGACACTGATATTAACCTTCTTCATTATCAATCGGTATGGCAGCTTGTTGTTTCCAATATATGTTTTTTTTTTTTCAAGTCTAAGGTCTTTCCCATCAATTTGTAGATCATGCTGGCATGTCTTACTTTATCGAAACCCTTTGTGTAGTCAATACAGCAAAGATGTAAGTCTTTGTTTACTTCTATAGAACATTCAGTTAATGTTCACATGATATACACAGCATTTACTGTGCCGTCTACAAACCCACACTGTTCTTTTCCTATTTCGGGTTGTATTTCCTTCCTAACACTTTGCATAATAATTCTTAGCAAAATCTTCGTGATGTGGCTTAATATACTAACTGTTCGATGTTTATCACATTCCAAGGCTCCTTATTTCTTCGGGATTGCAATAAATATATAATTACATAATTCATTAGGTATATCACCAGGGTTATACCTTTTCATAGAAAATTAACATAAGGCGATCTGCTGCCAAATTGCCAACAGCTTATTTTTTCGGACGTTGTATGCGGAATCACATACTGCGTCCGTAACACCTTCGCCACAGAGTGTGACATTCATACGTTAAATACACACCCTTGTCTGACACCTGTGTGTATACTTTTGAGAGATTATGAACCCTTTACATTTTGAAGAAGTAGTAGCACGTGAATGGACCACGCTTGGGTTTAAAGCAAAGAAAAGACAATCATGTGTATATAAGCAGCATTAACGTCATTAGGGGTTGAGTTGAGCTAAGAATTGACATCACTGCACTCAGGACATTCCCAAATGCGCTCCGTCCCCTCGTTCAACAGCCAGCAAAGAGTAACGTCATTAGGAACTCGCAGAAATACAAGACTGGATGGCTGATTGACCATAACTGTTTCAGATAGCTTAGAAGAAGATAATTTTTAAGTGATGTTTCTAACTTTTAAATTTCGTTAATTTACATTGCATCAACATTTACATCACTAGCGAGGTTTTCCTCTCGTTGGCCATATGAAACGCCTCGGTGGTTTTCCTCATCTCATCTCATCATGATGTGATAAGATTAGGAAAACCACTGAATGTTCTTCTGAATACCAAAAAAGAATCATTTTCCCACAAACAGGTGTGAAGTAGATTGTGATATTGAATAGCAGTGTTTAGTCGTCATGGGGTTTCTGACCAGCACACTAGGCGCTCCCGACATTGGTGACCTTATAAAGTATTATGAAGATGCCGGACTGACTAAAGTTTTAAGCCACGAAATGCGTCTAATTTTTGAAGTCATTAACTTCGTGACTTTGAATACCGTTATTGGGATGTTTGGTATATTATCGAATATAATAAACATTATAGTTTTCTACAAACAAGGATTTTATTCTACTGTAAACATCAGCTTTATGGGGCTAGCTATCTCCGACCTGTGCTGTCTTATTACGCTACAGTGGGTGTCTATTTGTTTCAACCCACTTTTCGCCAGTTCCGGCGTGCCATGGATGGCCTACGAGATAGAATATTTAACCGGAGCCTGGCCGCACGTCTGTTTCAGTCGCATTACAAACTTAATCACAGCTTTCGTATCAGGTGAGCGATGCCTGTGTATTGCCATGCCTCTCAAAGTGAAGCTAATCATCACTCCTAAGAGAACTATAGCTGCAATCAGCATTATGTACGTCGTTAATCTGGCCACCTTAGTCCCCGAGTATGCAACATCGTACATAGACTGGAAGTTCTACCCGTCCAGTAATACCACCCTTCTAGGTCTTGTTTACACCAGCAATAGGAAGTACTTCCAAGGTTTGGTTTACATCTTAAACTCCACCCTCGGAATAGGGTCGTTTGTGGCTGTCGATGTATTTACTGTCATTTTAATCGTAAAATTAAAATACAGCTTAGCTTGGAGAAAGAAATCAATTTCTCACCATCAGAACCTGGAAAATGTCTCAAATAGAGAGAAGAAGACGATTATAATGGTGTTAATAATAGCGATTATTTTAATAGTTTGCTATACCCCTGGAATTATCGTATGTTTGGCAACATCTGTGGTATCGGAGTTTAATGTCATTGGTGGGTACGTTAACATCTATGTGACCTGCTGGTCATTTGCGTTTGTTTTTCAAACGATTAACTCCAGTGTGAATATTTTCCTTTATTATTCCATGAGCTCCAGTTATAAGGTTATCTTCGATGAGCTATTTTTCTCGGAGACAGGTGTTCAGTGAATTGGTTTAAGAAAGACCTGTTTGGGGGGATTTAGAAATGGTTAAGCCGTCTGCCTCGTGTTCTGAAGGTCGTGGGTTCGTTCCTTGGTCTTCGTTCAGAGGACAATAGCAACTGTTCCGGAGACTACTGTTGGACATAGCTGGTTCTAGATTGTTCGTGCTTTATCTCTGAAAATAATGTGTTTTATATTTACTGTTTTTTATCATCATTAGTCTAAGAATTTTATATTAAACCTACCAAAGATCGCATTGCTTGTGTGTTTGTTAGTTGGCCTATCATCGTCATCATGTGCCCTGCCATCTGGCGTAAGCGTCCATGTCTCTCCACAGATCTCGGTCTTTGGCGTTCTAGATATAGCGATATTAAACTTAACAATTATCACAAAGTAGGTATAGAAATATATAACTTAACACCTAGCGCAAAGTAGGTATAGAAACATATGACTTAACATCTAGCACAAAGCATATATTGAAATATTTCACTTTATAACTAGTACAGAGTAAAGTGTAAATGTAGTATGTCTTTTGCATGTCGAGCATTCCCTATGTTAGAATTATAAAATTATATATTATTATATATATATATTATATAATATATATATATATAATATATATATTAAATTATATTTAAAATTATGTAGAATATTAGTCAGAAGATAAGCAAATGTCCATCATTTCTAACAGAACATAAGGAAATGTTTACATGTTTTGTCAGAACATTAGTAAGTTTTAGCCTTTCTGTCATAACATTGGGAAATGTTTATCCTGTCTGTTATGACATTATAAATGTATAACTTTTCTGTCAAAACATTAGTAAATGTTTATCCTTTCTGTCAGAACTTTAATCAATGTTTAGCCTTTCTGTCAGAATTAGCGTAAATGTTCATCCTTTCTGTCAAAACATAAGGAAATGTTTAACCTGTCTGTCAGAACATGAGGAAATGTTTGACATTTCTGTCCGAACATGAGTAAATGTTTATCCTTTCAGTCAGAACATTAGTAAATGATTATCTTTTCTGTCAAAACATTAGTAAATGTTTATATTTTCTGTCAGAACTTTAATAAGTGTTTAGCCTTTCTGTTAGAATTAGCGTAAATGCCCATGATTTCTAACAGAACATTAATGCTAAGCCTCTCTGTCAGAATTAGCGTAAATGTCCATCCTTTCTGTCAGAGAATAATGAAATGTTTATCCTTTCTGTCAGAATATAGGTAAATGTTTATTTACCCTTTCTGTCAGAATATTGTAAAATGTTTATCTTTATGTCATAACATTAGAAATGTTTATTCCTTCTGTCAGAACATTATAAACTGTGTATCCTTTCTGCCAGAACATTAGTAAATGTTTATCCTCTCAGTCAGGCTCCGTTGAAGCATACTTCTGCAGGAGTTGGGGAAGGGGGGGGGGGGGGGGGGGGAGGTTACAGATTTCATGACAGGCATAGGTTAAATACACATCCTTGTCTGACACCTCTTTTTATACATGTAAGAAATAGACACTTTAAAGATCAACCTCTCAATAAGTAGTAGTAGCACGTGTATGGAGTACGCATGAGTTCACTCACAGCTAGGGAAACACTGACGAAAATTCAGTCATGGTTTATTTATGTAGACAATGTGTGTTTGTATAAGAAACATTAAAAATAAAGTCATTGGTAGCTGAGTTGAGTTGAGCTAAGAACCGACATCACTGCACTCAGTACATTCCCAAATGAGCTCCGTCCCCTCATTCAACAGCCAGCGAAGAGTAACGTCATAAAGAACTCAACAGAAATAGAAGACTTGAGGGCTGATTGGCAATAACTGCTTCAGATAACTTAGAAGAAGCTAGTTTTCAAGCGCTGTTCTTAACTTTTAAATTTCGTTAATTTACATTGAGCAGGGCAGGGCACTCACTTGTCCTGACAGTCGGAAATGGCTGTCAAAGGCAGAGGTAAAAAGACCACCATGTGAATGTGGAAGGCAAGGGGAAACCACCACATTATCTTCCCAAGACTTCATGGCAAAACATATATCAGAGTTAGTGAACGACGTTAATGGCTGTCTTAGGACATCCTCGTCCGGTAGGGACAGTCATGAGCCACAGGTGACACCAGAACGTCATCCAGCTACTGATGGCAAAATCATAACTAAAATAAATAAATTTAGAGTAGGAACATGGAATGTTAGGACATTAAATGAGCTAGGAAAGTTGACCAATGTTCTAAGAGAGATGGATAGCATGAAAATGAATATACTAGGCGTTAGTGAGATGAGATGGAAGGGATCGGGCAAAATTATAGCTGACAATCACACAATAATTTATTCTGGAGGGGATACACATGAAAAAGGTGTAGGAATAATATTAGATGAAAAAACAGCCAAGTCAATTAATGGATACTGGTGTATTTCAGATAGAGTAGTTATGGTAAAAATCAAAGGCAAACCAATAGACATAAATATTATACAAGTATATGCACCAACAACAAGCAGTGTGATGAAGAAATACAACACTTTTATGACGAAATAGAAATGGTGATGGCTCAAATTGGATCACAAGAAATAAAAATGATACTTGGTGATTTTAATGCAAAAGTAGGAAAGGGGAAAATGGAGGATGTAGTGGGGAATTATGGTTTAGGTACAAGAAATGAAAGAGGGGAAAGCTAATAGAATGGGCAAATATCAATGATATGATAATTGGAAACACATGGTTTAAACACCATAAAAGACGACTGTACACATGGAAAAGCCCTGATAAGAAAATACGCAATCAAATTGACTACATACTAATTAATAAAAGATATAGAAATGCTTTAATTAATGTAAAGACAATGCCTGGTGCTGACTGTAATAGTGATCATGTACCACTATGTGGACAAATAAAAGTAAGATTAAAGAGAGGGGAAAAAATGGTTAAGAACATGAGACTTAATAAAGAGGTTCTGAAAATAGATAAAGAACTGCAAGAACAATACAGAGTGACTGTAAAAAATAGGTAGAATGCGATAGCTAAAATACAGAATATAAATGAACAATGGGAAATGATAAGGGACTCCTTTCATCAAACTAGCAAAGAAGTATTACCTGGAGAGAGGCAAAATAGCTAAGAAAAAATGGATGAATGAAGAAATCTTAAAACTGATGGACAAAAGAAAACAGAGTCAAAATGACAAACAAGAATACGCTAAGATAAATAAAGAAATAAAAGATAAATGTGGAAAGGCTAAAGAAAGTTGGTTAAACGAGCAATGCAAAAAAAATTGAATTAAATTCCATTAATGATACACAAAATATGTACAGACAAATCAGTGAGCTTACAGGAAGAAAAATAAGAATAAATACAGGGTGTTTGAAATCAAAAACAGGAAAGATATTATTAGAGGAAGGTGCTATAATGAAGAGGTGGAATGAGTATATAAGAGAATTATATGACCGGAGAAAGGGAAGAATTAACAGAAGATAGTAACTTAGAAGGTCCACCTATTCTGAAAGAAGAAGTCGCTGACGCTATGAAACGTATGAAGAAAGGAAAAACAGCTGGGCCAGATGAAATCACAATAGAAGAATTAGAAGTGTTGGGAGAATTTGGAGTAGATATATTAACCAAAATGTTGAATGATATTTACAGTAGTGGATATTTACCCAGTGATATGCTGAAATCTGTATTTATAGCTATACCAAAAAGACCAGGAGCAATTGATTGTGAAGATTTTCGTACAATTAACCTCATAAACCATATCACTAAGCTTCTACTCAGAATCATAATGAGAAGAAACAAAATGAAAATAAAAATGGAAATTAGTGAAGAACAGTATGGATTTGTGGAAGGAAAGGGCACAAACAATGCAATTTATACATTACGGACACTAATAGAAAGGTCAATAGAGAAACAGAGAGACATATATTTGTGCTTCATAGATTATACTAAGGCATTTGATAAAGTAAAACATGATGAACTGATTAAAATGTTGGAAGATATCAACATTGATGGAAAAGATTTAAGAATAATAAAGAATGTTTACTGGAACCAAGTAGCAGCAATTAAAATGGGAAATAAAGAGGGTAGTTACGAACAGATAAAGCTAGGAGTACGACAGGGGTGTGTCTTGTCACCAGATCTTTTCTCCCTGTATAGCGAAGTAATAATGAGAGAGATCAAAGAGATACCAGGAATACTAGTTGGAGGTTATAATATAAATAATATACGCTATGCAGATGACACAGTATTGGTGGCGGATAATTCAACAGACCTACAGCAATTGTTAGACGTTGTAGTAACAGAGAGTGCAAGGAAGGGACTCTCCTTGAATATCAAGAAAACAGTAACAATGGTAATATCAAAGAAAATGGTGACACCAAAATGTGACATAGAAATAGAAGGGAAAATCCTTAACCAAGTGGATAATTTTAGATACCTAGGGGCATTTATAACATCAGATGGAAGATGTACAACAGAGATTAGGAGCAGAATAGGGCAGGCAAAAGCCGCATTTCAGAAAATTAAGAGTATCTTATGCAATAAGTCACTATCACTGAATGTAAGAAAGAGAGTGCTGAAATGCTATGTAGAACCAGTTTTGCTGTATGGCAGTGAATCTTGGAATGTAAATGAACAAAGTAAGAAGAAATTAGAAGCAACAGAGATGTGGTTCCTGAGACGAATGTTGCGAATTCCTTGGACTGCCAGAGTAACTAACGATGACTGCCTAAAACAGGCTAATGAAACTAGAACATTATATACAACAATAAGACAGAGACAAACATCTTTCTTCGGTCACGTGATGAGAAGAGAGGCATTGGAGAACATCGTAACAACTGGAAAGATCGAGGGGAAGAGAGGCAGAGGCAGACCAAGAGAAATGATGCTGGATGGATTGAGACGGTGGCATGGAGGAATATCAGCAGCAGAGTTGATCCAGAAAACCAAAGACCGAGATCTGTGGAGAGCCATGAACGCCTACGCCAGCTGGCACGGCACTTGATGATGATGATGATGAATTTACATTGAATCTATATTTACATCCCTAGCGAGGTTTACCTCTCTTTGACCATATGGTGGCGCCTCAGTGGTTTTCTCCTGACATTCCAAAAAGGAATCATTTTCCTACACACAGGTGCGAAGTGGAGTGTTATATTGAATATCAGTGCTTAGTCTCCATGGAGTCTCTGACCAGCACACAAGGCACTCCCGACATTGGTGACCTTATAAAGTATTATGAGAATGCCGGACTGACTAAAGTTTTAAAAAACGAAATGCGACTAATTTTTGAAGCGATTAACTTCGTGACTCTGAATACCGTTATTGGGATGTTTGGTATATTATCGAATATAATAAACGTTATAGTCTTCTACAAACAAGGATTAATTCTACTGTAAACATCAGCTTTATGGGGCTAGCTATCTCCGACCTGTGCTGCCTTATTACGCTACAGTGGGTGTCTATTTGTTTCAACCCTCTTTTCGCCAGGTCCGGCGTACCTTGGATGGCCTACGAGATAGAATATTTAACTGGAGCCTCGCCGCTTTCTGTTTCAGCCGCATTACAAACTTAATCACGGCTTTCGTATCAGGTGAGCTGATGCCTGTGTATTGCCATGCCTCTTAAAGTGAAGCTACTCATCACTCCTAAGAGAACTAAAGCTGCAATCAGCATTATGTACGTCATTAATCTGGCCACTTTTGTCCCGAGTATACTACATAATATATAGACTGGAAGTTCTACCCGTCCAGAAACACCACCCTTCTATGTCTTGTTTACACGATCAACAGGCAGTACTTCGAAGGTTTCGTTTGCATCCTACACTCCAACCTCGGAATAGCGTCATGTGTGGCTGTCGATGTATTTATATTCATTGTAATAGTAAAATTAAGATACAACTCGGTCTGGAGAAAGAAAACAAGTTACCGCCATCAGAACAAGAACATTGTGTCAAATCGAGAGAAGAAGACGATTATGATGGTGTTAGTAATCGCGATTATTTTAATAGTTTGCTATACCCCTGAAATTATCGTATGTTTTCAACGTCTGTCGTATCGTAGTTTAATGTCAGTGATGGGGACGTTAACATCTATGTGACCTGAATGGTCATATATGTTGTTTTTTTTTCAAACAATCAACTCCAGTGTGAATATTTTCCTCTATTATTCCATGTGCTCCAGTTATAAGGTTATCTTCGATAAACTATTTTTTCCTAGAGATAGGTGTTCATTAAATTGGTTTTAAAAAGTACTGTGCGGAGGGACTCAGTGGCAAAATAGTTTAGCAGTCTGCCTCGTGTTCTGAAGATCGGGGTTCGTTTCTCAGACTTCGTTCGGCAACACGAGAGCAATTGTTGCGGAGACCCCGGTGGTCATAGCCGCATATAGATTGTTCGTGATGTGTGCCATGCTCTCGGCAAGCGACTTGCCCTCCTGTGGAGAGAGACCGAGCCTTATCGGGTTGGGTAACACCCGGTGCAATGAAGTCGACCACTCGACTTTAGTGATATGGTACTTTCAGGAATGATTAGTCCTGGGCCGACTAATTTTAAGAATGGTTAGCGTGAAAAATAAATTCAAATGAATTGATCTGCACTCATATATATATATATATATATATATATATATATATATATATATATATATATATATATATATATATATATATATACACACACACACACACACACACACACACACACACACACACACACACTTCAGGTCTGCAAGGTATGGAATGCGCCTGGCCCTGCAGCCAGCAGGGTTAGGATCGGCTAGCCTCTCCCAGGAGGGGTGAAGAGCGAAAATTAGTAGCCTGCCGATGACCCGCAGACTACACAAGTCAACCCCCACCTCCGCGTGGTGCAGACCGGGCAACCATGACCACGAGGTCATGGGCTAACGGGGCTATGGCTCGCCATAGGGGATGGACTCCCTGTGGTCAGATAGTGTCCTAAACCTGCGACTAGCCTAGCAAGCCGGCAGGGGATCTTCATACTGCTCGTAGAAAAACTAAGAAGTATAAACGGACTGACCCAAACGGATATCGACCCGGCAATGTTAACGGACTACGAGATAGATCAGCGACTCAAAAAATAGGCACAATGAACGTCTGTGGTTTCAATAGTAAAGAAGAAGAGCTTATAGAAACAATGGAAGAGAGGAAAATTGGACTGATGGGAATAGCGGACACCAGAACAAAGGGGAAAGGATGCAAGGAGCTCCACCGCAGTTACACGTTTGTTTACTCTGGAGTAGAACAGCAAGAAAGGGCAAGACACGGTGTTGGAATAGTCATCGAACCACGGCTAGCAAGAGGAATACTAGAAATAAAATATATATCAGAAAGAATCATAACAGTGAGAATAAAAGAACAAACAATTACAACATATGTACAAATATACGCACCATGTAATGCAAACAATAATGAGCAAGAATGCGAGGACTTCTACGAAGACATACATGACGTGCTAAATAAAATAGATAAGCAGGACAACATCATAGTTATGGGAGACTTCAATGCAAGACTAGGACATAACAGAGTGGGCATAGAAAAACATCTGGGAGCATTTGGAGATCAGCAAAATGAAAGGAATGATAACGGAAGTAGACTATTAGAGCTTTGCAGCCAACACGACCTCTATATAACAAACACATTCTATAAACATAAGGATTCACAAGTATACACCTGGTATAAATGGAACGATCTAGATACTAAAAGCCAAATTGATTTTATATTAACAAGAAACATCAGAAAGAGAAATATATTAGATGCAAGGCCAGTGCCCAATTTCAGTATAAACACAGATCATAAAGCAGTCGTTGCCACAATAAGAACAATCAGAAGAAGAAAACAAAGAGCAGGAAAATACATGCCATGCGAATCAGTAAACTTAAAAAACCTTAAAGACGAGGCAGTAAGGGAAAATTATGAGAAAGAACTAACTGAACTCTTTGAAAACTTACCTACAGAAAGAAAACCAGTGGAAGAAGAATGGGAAATGTTCAAATCAAGCATTTTAAATACTGCAAAAATAACATGTGGAACCATGAAAAAACGCAAAACACGGATAAAGAAAGTAACAAGTTGGTGGAACGCAGAAGTAAAGGAAGCGGTAAAAGACAAAAAGGAAAAATATAAAAAGTGGTTGAAGAGCAAACAGGAATGTGATTACATAGAATATAGAATAGCGAGAAGACATGTGAATAGAATAGTAAAGAGGGAAAAACAAAAAGACTGGGAAGAGTATGGAGAAACCCTAAATAAAAACTACAAGGAGGCAACTAGAAACTTCTACAAAAAGATAGGTACAATGCGAACCAGAGGAGAACCCTTTGACCCAACTGAAATAATTAACAGCGAAAATAGAGAACCAATAAGTGAACAAAAACAAATCCTAATAAGATGGAAGCAGTATTTCGAACAACTTCTCAACATCCCATCAGATGTCACAGGAATTCAAGAGACCTATACAGATGTCACCGAAGAACTAGAACCAGACATACTAAAAGAAGAAATTATAGAAGCCATCAGATTAGCCCCATTGAACAAATCACCGGGACAGGATGAAATACCAAATGAACTAATTAAAGCAGCAAGAGAAGTAGGAACAGCTTGGCTACATAGACTATTCAACCATGTTTGGGTAGAACAACAGACACCACGAGACTGGGGAAACGCCATAATTATCCCAATTTGGAAAAACAAAGGCAGCAAAAGAGACTGCACACAATACAGAGGCATTTCACTGTTGAGTCATACTGGGAAAATATTTTGCAAAATTCTAGAAAAAAGATTACGAACTACTTTAGAACCCCAGCTAAGCGAAACACAGCTTGGATTTAGGAAAAACAAAGGATGCACAGATGCCATTTTTGCTCTTAGACAACTTATAGAAAAATCAATCGAATTCAATGAAACACTCTACTTAGCCTTTGTCGACCAAGAAAAGGCATTCGATAGAGTAGATAGAAACAAGCTGTGGGAAATCCTTAAACAATATGTAGTGAGTACACATCTAACAAACCTATGTAGAAGTTTATACAACAACAGTGAATGCATAGTAAGAGCAACTGGAGGACACTCAGAACCCTTCACCATAAGATCTGGAGTACGACAAGGTTGTGTCCTGTCCCCTCTCTTGTTCATAACATATATAGACAACATATGTAAAGAAACCAGCCAAGCAGAGACAGCAAGAATACCGCATGACGAGAACACAGAAGAAGAACCATCTGCAAATCTAACCATTAGAGAACTCCTGTTTGCGGATGACCAAGCACTAATAGCAAAATCAGAAGCTGAATTACAAGACCACATGAATAGTCTAAACGAAATGTGTAGGGAACATGACATGAAAATTAGCACAAGCAAAACAGAGGTAATGACTATAACTAAAGAAGAACAAACAACAACAATTCACCTAAATGAACATCCCTTGAAACAAGTAAAGAGTTTCAAGTACCTAGGAAGTATAATATCATCAAATGGCAGATCAGAAGACGAGATCGAAAATAGGTGCAATAAGGCAAATCAACTCATTGGACAAATGGCACCAATACTAAAGAACAAACATGTATCAATAACTACTAAGAAAGCACTTTACAACACAATCTTCCTGCCAACTCTATGCTACCAATGCCAAACCTGGACAATGACAGAAAAAGAGAAAAGAAAAATCACAACAACAGAAATGAGGTTCCTGAGAAGAATACTCAACGTATCAAGAAGAGATAAGATCAGAAATGAAGAAATCAGGACTAAAGTGGGGGTTAAAGCAGCACTAGATTTTATCAGAAAGCAGCAAGTCAAATGGTTTGGCCATGCAAGTAGGTTACCAGTCAAAAGCATACCACAACAAGCAATGATGTATAGACCAGACGGAAACAGAGGAAGAGGCCGACCACGTAAACGTTGGACGGAGGTAATAGCAGAGTCCATGGGAATATCGATATATTAAGCCCATAATCGGGCACTCTCACGAAGTTTATACTTCACCTCGACACCGCAAGGTACAAGAGGAACATGATGAGATGATATATATATATATATATATATATATATATATATATATATATATATATATATATATATATATATATATATATATATATATATATTGTATAGCTTTAGTTTTTCGTTACGTATCACTTTCATTGGGCAAGGATATCTCCTTTAAGTATCCCGGTTTCCTCACGGAGATCACACAAAGAGAATCCGAACACAGTGCACCAACCCCGGAAGCACCGACGGAGATTCGGTTGCTTTTTAACGTGAATCACATGCTATGAATATGCTTATAGTAACAACTTCTATAATTCTGAATGTTGTCAAGACCACCGGTATATTCTGTTCTGTTCTTTTCTCCTCCAAGTTCAAAGGTATTTACAACTTGTACAACATGTACACGGTCATCCGTGTCTTTCGACCTTATCCGAGAAGGCTTGTTGTCCGGGTCACTTCCCCAGGATAGGAAGGGGGTACGCCATGCTTTTTTTTTTTTTACTTTGTACCATCCGCACTGTCTGCAACATCGAGTCCAACCTGGTCTGCATTAGCCAGAGGCGGACGTCGTTACCATTTAGCCACTCAGCCTTTGAGAAAGGGTAGATCTAGACCAACAGTTTTGAAAATAGCTAGGTGTGAACAAACTACTCTTGTCAATAATTAGATAGGAGCAAAATGTTTTTGAGAATAACTAGCCTTCGACAAACCTGTTGATTATCACGAGTCTTTAACAAATTGTTTTTGACATTGGTAGGTCTTGTAAAACATGTTTTAAATAGCCAGTATACGTTCAGTAGTTTTCCATTGCTTTCTGAACGACCGACCCCATACCATTTCGTAAAACATCAACACAAGGCGGTATGCTACCAAATCGTCCACAGCTGTGTTTCGAACGCTGGTATGTGGGATTTCGATCTGCGTTCGTAACCCTTTCGCAACGCATATTGACTCATATTTACAATTATATAAATTATACGAAGGGGCTTCAAATTATACATTCGCAGCTGCGGAACGCTATCGAGAGCAAGTCACACTAAACAGTTCAAGAAACCTGATACGGGGGAGAAAATGTCACGTGGCAAGACCAACACCAAAAGACACCCGACACACAAGATAAGCAGCGTGGAGGCCGCCAAGGTCTTAAAGAAAGCGAGAGAAGAGAGCCTGCCTGCGGGGCTGCAGCAAAGAGCCAGAACCTACAGTAACATCAAATAAAGCTACCACGAGGAAGTCCGACGACAATCCACCTCAGACAAGGGCCAAGACAGAAGAGAAGAAGAGTGAGGAGAAAGACACCAGAGTCGGAAACACCGACTCACAGACGATCAGATGGGTTATCAAACGTATCCAAGTTGAGCTGATAAATGGCGAGATCCTGAAGTAGCTACAATAAGAGAATCTCCACATCCGAATCTTGAAAGCGAACCGGCTTCTAACCTACTCCGAGATTCCTACAACATTAGCATGGTAACGACAGAGGGCAGCGAGATGCCGATCACAATGTATATGAACAAGAAAGTTCAACAGCCGGAACGATTCATTCCGAGAATCACTCAATGCTCATGATGCCGTAGGGCCGGTGACAGCAGAATAACATGCCACAGCAAGACAGAGACATGCTGATACTGCGCCGAGCACCATGCATTCAGGGATTGTTCGGTTGACCAAACTGGACAAGGACTTCCGAACTGCCCAACGACAACAGAAAGTGTGCTAACTGCCTTGGCAAACATGGATCAAGATACCTGGGCTGTCCGTACCTCCAAAGACACAGAGACGTCTTACAGATCGCCACAACCACAAAGACACCATGCAAGAAAGTAATGCGGAGTTACGAGACAGCCACGTGCATCTCACAAGCTGAAAGATCTCAAGTGCAAAGCCAGATTGACGAGCTAAAGAAACAAATCAAGCTACTTCAAACTCGGACACCAACCAGTGACAACGAAAAACTGCTGGCTGACATGAAAGAAATACAGCAAAGCATTCAGCAAGAGGTGGAACGCATGGCACAGATAGAGAAGGAGAACGAAGAAATCCTACAAGCCATCAAATCAGAGAGAGAATTGCTAAAAACTGAAAGGGAGCCAACCCAAAACAAGCCAGAAGAAACCACGCGAAAGACCGCGGAGAAGCCACAATAGGACATCAAACCAAAGACCAATCAGAAAACGCAAGTTAAAGCTAGCAGTCCAACCACGATGTCCAAGAAACTCAAGGGGAAACCATTATCCCGTTTTTAACTGTTTTTGACCCACAAGGAATACATCGCGAGCGATATAGAACGTGACATGAAAAGGCAATTAACTGCAAGTGAAATTCGAAAGAGAAAATATGCGCAAGGAAGAAAATTAAGCCACAGAAAAGCTTGTACATCAGTTATCAGTTGGGGTATCTTCGTTGCACTCCGGACATGTCCATAGGTGCTCAGTTCCTCCCCCCCCCCCCCCCCCCCCCAGCATATGCATCAGCGTTCGGTGGCTAATAGTGCAGTTCTGTGTTGGTTGACGAGGCACTTTGTTTTCCCGATGTACCTCTCGCGTCTGGCTGTGCCGATTCTTACTCCCAGGTCTTTCATCCTGGACAGCGATGTGGACTCACTGACGTCAAAATCCTCTTATACATACAATACACAAACAACGAAGCAAAAAGATAAAACAAAAAGTCATTATAAGGACTTGCACCCAGTCAATCAAGACATACCAGGAGCCAACACTGACAAATTAAACCACCAAAGGAGACGGGCAATAAGGAGAAACCGCTGATCAATCCCCCAACTGACGACACAGGTATAAACACTTCAAGATCGAAAAGCCAGCTGACACTGGCGCAGAAAACGAGACAAACTCATCCCGCAACATGAACCACAACAACTATAACAACGCCACTGAGGCTAGTTGAACGAGGTGGAAAGTTTTTTCTTCTTCCATAAATTGGAATCAGAATCGAAATTCAAATTATAATCTTTAACGTGTGATAGAAATAACAATAACCTTGCAATTGTCTTGTAACCTGTCAATATTTTTTGTTAAGGGTGAGAAAAGTGTTAAGCATGTGACATCACGGTGCGGTGAAGACGAACACGGTGAAGTCATAAGGACATTTTCAAGATGGCCGCCCTACTTTTGACATGCACCAAAGAAGAGCAGCGTTCTGTTGTCCGTTTATTTATCTTTTTATCAGTGAAGGGGTGAAACATATAGGAATTCATCGGCGAAGGAAGATCTAGTATGAAGGTGCATGACTATCAGTCCAGCAAGTGTATGAGTGGAGTAGACAGTTTCCAAACGGCGTGATTTATGTGAAAAGGTACAGCAGGAGGTGCATGAGTGATTACTCACGCGACCGAGAGAATGTTGTTTTTACAGGAATCAAAGCACATTATCGGGTCTGGAAGACATGCATTGAACGCAGTAATGACATCACCGAAAAATTATACATTTGCTCTTTACTTTTTCAGAATATATTCACCCGAACAAAACAGTTAAGGTTTTCTTTTGAAGCCCCTCGTATATTTGCACGTGAGAATGCCTTTTCATACATGAACTAATTATAATACGAAAATTCTTCGATGAACAGTTTTGTGATAATTCCTAGATTAGCATGAATTTTTAAGATATGAATAAAATTTGTAGAAATAATTGTTTAATTTTCTTTTAGAAAGTCTGTTCAAAGAATGAATTATTTTTAGGACGTTCGTTTTTAGATTACATGCTATCATCATCATCATGTACCGTGCCGACATACGGTCATGTTTCCACATCTCAAACGATCACCAGAGTCGTGGATCAGCCATGTGTTCTTGACTCGATTATTATACCATGTGGCCAGACTATTCAAATGTTTATCTCTCTGCTTTCCCTTTGATTTTTTCCCCGCAATCTTGCCAGTTGTCATTAAGTTTTCTAGTTCATTTCTTCTTTCTTTCTTCTTACCCAGCGTAAACAATCTTGACTGTCTAAATGTAATTTCCCTATTCAATTTTCTTTTTTTTTTTTCGTGTTTCCTGTATTACGTACTCATTGGTTTTTCAATCCGTCCATGGTATTCTATGCGTTTTCCTTTTAAAATATGTTGTTACGATACACAAAGAAACCAATGAGCAAACATTACAAGAAACAAATAATAACCGTAAACTGACTAGACAAACAAGACGTAGACAGTCAATATCGTTTAAAACAATAAGCCACATTTAAACAGTAATTCACGTGGTTTGATGTTTTAATTTGATAGGCGTATGCCAAGAGAACATGTTTTATGATATAAACAATGAGATTGTTCTACATCAGGGGTCACCAAACCTTTTTCATGGCGGGCCGGATTAGCTGAGAAAATGACGAGCGCGGGCCGGACACTCATTCTGTACAATACTTGCGCCGTCTCCGTAGCGAAGGTCTTTCGGACGCGGTTCGTAATCCGGTATAACCGCGTTCGAAACACAGCTGCGCGCGATTTGGCAGCAGACAACGTTGCACTTGTTTTTGTGCTATGTTATGGGTGCCTGTCGTTCAGAAAGCAATAGTAAACTACTGAACGTAAACTTGCCAAGACATCAACAACAGAAAACAATGCAGGTGTTGACTGCAAACCTCCTGTAAGGATATACAGCTAACTTTAACAATAATTGCAAGCTAGAACGAAAGCTCTGGGAAAAAAGACGAAAAACTAAGTTAATCATAGGAAGGGCGTGCAATGCACACCAACAAAAAATAAAAAAACAAAGACAACAACACATTTATTTACTAAACAAAGTTATCAAAGAAGGCGACGTTAGCAAAAAGATAGTTACATCAGACCTAATGTGCACATATCCGAATCTCACAAACTAAGCTGCAAAAGAGGTTAGGAAGATTTGTGAAACTAACGTGTGGCTTTCAAAATACCATCGATATTTGGTTTGGAATTGCTGCATCCAATCAAGAGAATTGCTTTCAAATGTTCATCAGTCAGTCGCGTTCGATGTGGTGACTTCACAGACTTCATTTTTTAAAATGTTTGCTCACAGACATAAGTTGTTCCAAACACAGATGTCATACCAGCTGCAAATTTCTTCAGTTTCGGAAACTCAACATCAGGTAAGCAGCGGTACAATTCAACAAGTTTTCCTTCTTTGTGCTTCTCTTTCAACAAGTCATTTGCTTGCAAATCAATGAGCTCCAATTGTAGTTCAACTGGCACATCATCAAGGTTACAATCAAACGGAATCTGGAACAGAAGAATGTCACTCTCAATTCTGTCAAGATCTGAAAATCTCTCCAAACTCTTTGAAACAGTGAAAATGAGAAAGGTTTTCTCCTTCCAGTTGTGCTTCCAACAATGACAGCTTTCTCCGAAATCCTTTGATGGTTCTGTAGAGATCACAGACGAGGTAAACCTTTCCCTGAAGTTTCAAGTTCAGTTCATTCATGTCGACCAAAAATGACAACTTTTACAGCCAGGTAGGATCTGACAGCTGTGAATCAGCTCTATCTTTTTCAGTGAGGAAAACATCTATTTCGTTTCGGAGCTTGTAAAAACGAAGCAGGACTTTACCGCAGCTGAGCCACCTGACTGATGTGTGATAAGGCAAGTCACAGAATTCAGAATCAATTATTCAAGAAAAGCCTGGAACTGACGGTGATTGAGTGCAAGTTCCCGAATGAAGTTCACAGCAGAAACGACTGGTTTCAGTACACAATAAATATCTAAGTCTTCCCACAGAGTACTTGCTGATGTATGATGCAGTGTATGAACAGAGCGCCCGGAATTTGCAAATCTTCCAACTGAGTCCTGATCTGCCCCACCAGACCCTTCCTCACTCCAGCTATGTTTTTTTCCTCCATCAACTGTAACACCTCGAAGCTGATTCCGCTGAAGATTATAGTCTTGCAAAATTGTTTGCACTTCCACGAAAATGTCTTTCCCAGTTGTTGTTCCATGCATGCTGCAAACGGACGCCAACTCTTTCGTTATCTGAAAGTCCAAATTGACACCACGAATGTATACGAGAAGTTGTGACGTACTCTAGAGGTCAGTGGACTCACCCAGCGCCAGAGAATACCACAACAAGATCCTAGCTTTCTCGCGTATCTGTAGCACTATGTTCTCTCCAAGTTCTTCTGTTCTCCGCACAACTGAACTTGCCGAAAGGCTGATAGTTCCAAACAAATCGGCTTTCTCAGGACACAAGTCATTTGCTGCTTCGATCATACACTCTTTGATGAAGTTGTCATCAGTAAACGGCTTTCCTCGTTCTGCCATCTTATGCACTGTTTTGTAACTTGTACGAGTGACAGATTCATTTTCAGCAAATTTTCTCGTGAAGAGATTTCTTTGTGTTTCAAAACCACGTTTAATGGACTCATATTTCCCAGAGCGTAACTTTCCAGAAAACTTTTAATTTGTTGATAGATGTTTTGTTTCGTAGTGACGCCGAAGATTGTACTCTTTCAAAACGGCAACACTTTCGCTGCATATTACGCAACTGATTTTCTGGTCCTTTGTTTCCACAAAGAAGTACTTTACTCCCCATTCCTCATTGAAAAATCGACACTCGGCGTTCACTTTTGTTTTCCTAGTAGCCATAATTAAGGGTGAAGTACACGGGATCTGAAAATGAAAAAAAGACATTAAATTAGAAACATAATTAAAATCCTATTGAAACAGAAGAAAAGCAGAGGACTAGGGGTCACTGGTGAAGCTACGGCTCATCAAAGGTACATATACAATTTGTAGGTACCTTTGTGTAACCGCACAGAGATGACAGAGATAATAGCACAACGCCGACTGCTCATGGGCCGTAGAAGAAGAGAGGAATAAGAAGACATAGAGAATCTCATTCTATTTCTAAGGCTAACAAGAAAAGAAAAGATTTAGAAATATCAGAAGAAATTCAGGTCCGTGTACAGGGAATCAGAATAATGTAATTGAAATGATACAACATGTGATTAATAATGCCAATGTACAAATAAATAAAATTCATTATTAGATGCAATAACAAATTAGGCATCCCCATGAATAAACATACACATGATCATCCTTCACAGTACCAGTGATCTTCCATCACAGCATGGGTAGTCATCCAACACAGTACCAGTGATCTTCCATCACAGCATGAGTAGTCGTGCAACACTGTAACTGTAGTCTGATAAAAACACCAGCAATTATCAGACAACAAGATGGAACAAAGATCATTCATTCGGTAGCATATCCTTTGCAGAACCTTGTTCCCATAACAACCTTCCGGAAAACCTCTCGATCATAAGCAAGATGTCCCGCATCAGATACACCCATCTGGAGATCATCCGCCACATCCTGCACCCATCTTCTCTTTGGCCTCCCTCTTCCTCTCTTCCCAGGCATATACCCCTCCATTATTGTTCTCGGGCACAGACATAGCTATTCTATTCCTATGTTCCTATTTAAACTATGAAGGTTCATTCAAAACTCACCCCGCAGCAGATAATCGTCAATACACAATCAAGATCCTCTTGGATCTTTTGGATCTTCACAATGTCTGTCTGCCCTCTCAACTGCGGTGTGGAAAAACAGTGGCCACGCTCGGCCGTGCCTGAGGCACGTTCGCCCATCTGCTGGGTAGTGGCTCAGAGGGATGAGTTCAAACCCTCTGCTGAAAATTAGACATCAGCATCTCTTCGGCCTCAGTTGTTCTCAAGGCCAATGAGGCGGGAACATGGCGTGACTGGGCTCCTATAGGCACGCCAACACAACATCCAAGCATCCATTTCTTACCAGAGTATCAAGGGATATGCTACTCCATACTCTTGTAGAGCCGCGGCAGGCGGCTTCATTTGGTAATAGAAAATATCTCATAATAAGGTTATCAAAATATGTAAATTAGTTAGTTAGTCTTTCCTCTTGAGCCTAAAGCGGCGCATAGGGCAGAAGTCATGTCTCTCCATGCCTGGCGGTTCGCTGCTACCTGTTGTAGATCTTGGATATTTACTTGGCCATTGAATGAGCCTTCTCTAATGATGGTTCTACGCAGGGTCTCTCTTGGTCTTCCCCGTTTTCTTTTCCCTACCGGTGACCATATAAGGGCTTGGTAGGGGAGTCTTGTCTTCTCCATTCTGAGTACATGGCTGATGTAGTTCCAACGGCGTCTTCTTATGAAATTGGATACTGTATCTTGCTTAGTCTCTTGTCTTATTTGCGAATTGGTTCTGAAGTCTGTCCAGTGGATGTTTAGAAGTCTTCTAAGACATTTGTTCTCAAAATTGTCTAATTTTTTATCTAAAGCTACCGTTGATTTCCAACTTTCACATCCATACGTTAACACTGGAATCACACAAGAGTTGAAGATTATAAGTTTTGTGTGTTTGCTGAGTGTCTTTGACTTCCAGATGTTTGACAGTTTATTGAAGGCACTAGATGCCAGTGCGATTCTAGATGATATTTCTGGTGTTGAGTCCCCTGTAGATGTCATTTTGCTTCCTAGGTATGTGAAGCTGTTGACTTTTTCAAGAACGTAGCTGTTCAATTTGGTGTCATCTGAACTGTTGGTAAGATCAATAGTCTTTGTTTTTGTGGTGTTAATTTGGAGACCAATTTGCCCTGAAACATTTTGGAGGTGGTTTATTTTCTCTTGGGCATCAGGGTGTGTTGAACTCAAAAGCACTATGTCGTCGGCAAAGTCCAGGACTTTTAGAATATTTGTGTTGTTTTTGCATTTGCGCATGACCCAATCGATAGCTATTCCAAAAAGCATCGGTGATAAGACACAACCCTGTTTCACTCCTGTTTCGACTGAGAACCAGTCAGAGTTGCCTGTTTCTGTTCTTACGCAGCAACGTGTCTCTTTGTAGAAAGATTTTATGACGTTGGTATATTTGGTAGGAAAACCATAGATGTTAAGTAGATTCCAAAGTGAAGGACGGTGGATGCTGTCGAAGGCTTTTTGAAAGTCGACAAAGTTGGTGATTAATTTCGACTGGAATTCTACGGAGTCTTCAATGATTATTCTGAGGGTGAAAATGTGGTCTATGCATGACCGTTTTGGTCTGAAGCCTGCTTGTTCTTCTCTGAGCCTTTCATCTATCGCCTTTTTCAATCTCTCAAGTAACATGCTACAAAAATGTTTTCCTGGTACTGATAATAGAGTGATACCACGCCAATTATTGCAATCAGACATATCGCCCTTTTAGGCAGTTTGAAAATTACACCATCTTTCCACTGTTGTGGTGGGGATTCGCTTTGCCAGATTTCATTGATCAGCTGTAACAAACGTTGTAAGGTGTTCTCATCTGCTACTTTGAGCATTTCTCCTGAGATTTCATCTTCACCAACAGCTTTGGTGTTCTTCAATTTTTTTATGCCTGCTTTAATCTCTTCCATGGTGAATGACTCGCAATGGAGTCACTATGAAAATACCCACTATGAAAATATATAAATAGGGTAGCATAAATAAACAGCCTAGAGCAGCCAGGAGGTCTCCGCATGTTTGAAGATCTCCTATTATTCTAAACATAATATTTACATTTAAATTAGTATCTCAACGTCTCGTGTTTCATACGTTATATCAAGCAAGTTGGAGTACCGTCGCGGGCCGGATGAAATGACGTCGCGGGCTGGATCCGGCCCGCGGGCCGTAGTTTGGTGACCCCTGTTCTACATCAAACGTACGAAGATGACAAAACGCGAAACTCACGAAATTTGACTTAAAGACACGCCTGATTTTGAAACTGTTGTGCTTAGTTTCACCTAGAACAGGATCCATACAACTGCAGGTATGTTCCCTAAGGACAGCTACCCATTTTGAGTAAGAGGTATGCTGTACGCCTTGTGCCCAGTACAGAGCTAAGGAAAAAACACTAACAGGAGTGTGTGGTTTTTAGGAACTACACACGCCTAACCATATCTATACATTCACATACACATATACATTGGCACTTGCCGTCTTAACAGACCGATAGTTTGTTACATTGTGCTTCAAAGAGGCTTAATAACTACAACCCATGGCAGTGGCGAATATGACTGTTAAGGCGAATTCGCGCAGTAAATGTTCGTCCACAGTGGATGCATGTGAATATATGGTTATTTTTATCATTATGCACCATCTTACGTCTCATACGCTCGGTGGGTGATTTATCTGCAAGTAATTTTCTCCTTTGTCTTTATTCGATTACTGATATTTGCCCTCCATGCAACACGTTCAGCGGCGGCTTGCTCCCAATGTGCATTATCAATGCCTGTATCAATCATGTCTCGCTTACACACATCTTTGTATCGTAGTAGAGCCCGACCCTGAGATCTCTTAACCATCTGTAATTCACCAAACAAGATGCCCTTTGGTATTCTACATTCATCAATCCTCCTAACGTGTCCTATCCATCTAAGTCTACAAAGACTGAGCATGGAACAAAACGTCACACAACCTGATCTTTCCAATACGTCAGTATTTGTGATTTTGTCTTGTCACTTAATACCAAGAATTCTTCACAGACACCACATGAAAGTTGTTGGTGTGAGTAAGTTGTCCAGTCTTCACTGCCATAAAGAAGAGTACTAAGGACACAGGCTTGATAGACAAGAACTTTTGTTTTGGCAGTAAGCTTCCTGTTCTCCCAGACTCTTTTCCTTAACCTGTACATTTTTGTTGCTGACTTACCAATCCCGATGTTGATTTCCTGATCTTGGGATAATCTGCTATTTACCTCTGATCCGAGATATGTAAACTGGTCTACTATCTCTAGTTCGCCGTCGTCAATAAAGATTGATGGTACCCCATGTGCACCTTGTGACATAATCTGTGTCTTCTTTTTTGCTAATTGTTAAACCAAATTCTGAACAAGCATTGGAGAATGCAGATAGTAGACATTGCAATTCTTCCTCAGAGTGGTTCGTAATTGCAGCTCATCTCATCTCATCTCATCTCATCTCATCATGTTCCTCTTGTACCTTGCGGTGTCGAGGTGAAGTATAAACTTCGTGAGAGTGCCCGGTTATGGGCTTCGTATATCGACATTCCCATGGATTCTGTTATTCCCTCAGTCCAACGTTTACGTGGTCGGCCTCTTCCTCTGTTTCCATCTGGTCTGTACATCATTGCTTGTTGTGGCATGCTGTTGACTGGTAGCCTACTTGCATGGCCAAACCATTTGACTTGCTGCTTTCTAATAAAATCTAGAGCAGCTTTAACCCTCACTTTAGTCCTGATTTCTTCATTTCTGATCTTATCTCTTCTTGATACGTTGAGTATTCTTCTCAGAAACCTCATTTCTGTTGTTGTGATTTTTCTTTTCTCTTTTTCTGTCATTGTCCAGGTTTGGCATTGGTAGCACAGAGTTGGTAGGAAGATTGTGTTGTAAAGTGCTTTCTTAGTAGTTATTGATACATGTTTGTTCTTTAGTATTGGTGCCATTTGTCCAATGAGTTGATTTGCCTTATTGCACCTATTTTCGATCTCGTCTTCTGATCTGCCATTTGATGATATTATACTTCCTAGGTACTTGAAGCTCTTTACTTGTTTCAAGGGATGTTCGTTTAGGTGAATTGTTGCTGTTTGTTCTTCTTTAGTTATAGTCATTACCTCTGTTTTGCTTGTGCTAATTTTCATGTTATGTTCCCTACACATTTCGTTTAGACTATTCATGTGGTCTTGTAATTCAGCTTCTGATTTTGCTATTAGTGCTTGGTCGTCCGCAAACAGGAGTTCTCTAATGGTTAGATTTGCAGATGGTTCTTCTTCTGTGTTCTCGTCATGCGGTATTCTTGCTGTCTCTGCTTGGCTGGTTTCTTTACATATGTTGTCTATATATGTTATGAACAAGAGAGGGGACAGGACACAACCTTGTCGTACTCCAGATCTTATGGTGAAGGGTTCTGAGTGTTCTCCAGTTGCTCTCACTATGCATTCACTGTTGTTGTATAAACTTCTGCATAGGTTGTCTGTTGTTCTAATTGCAGCATCATCTGCAAAATGCAACTCTCTGATCAGTCCCTTCCTAATGTTGGTCTTGGCCTTCAATCTCTGAGCATTGCAGAGGCCGCCACCTGAGCGTGAGTGAATGTATATACCACCATCATTATCACGAAAGGCATATTTCAGTAGAACTGAAAAATATATTCCAAAGAGGGTGGGAGCTAGTACACAACCTTGATTAACTCCACTCTTGAGTTCAAACTCTTCTGAAGTTGCACCATCAAACTTGATTATACCCTTCATGCCTGTGTGGAATGATTCCACAATGGACAGAAAAGTTGGTGGGCAGCCAATCTTCTTTAGTGCCTTGAACAGACCCTCACGACTGACCAAATCAAATGCCTTTTGAAGGTCGATGAAGGCAATAAACAGTGGCTGATTCTGTTCACGGCATTTTTCTTTCATTTGTCGCAATGAGAATATATATTAATGGTAGACCGGATCTGTCGGAAACCACACTATGATTCGGGGTAGACTTTATCTCCCAGGACTTGAAGTCTGCGCAGAATAATTCTAGCGAATACTTTTTCAACAATACACAGAAGTGAGATACCCCTATAGTTGCTACAGTCGCTCCGATCGCCATGATCTTGTACAATGTTATGATGCTTGAGTCTTTGAAATCTTGTGGGACATGTCCTTCTCGCCAGCATAGCTCTATTAGCTGGTGGACCTGTAGAGTGAGTGTGTCGTGCCCACTCCTGATAACCTCTATTGGAATCCCATCCTTACTTGAAGCCTTGCCAGATTATAAAATTGTAACTGTTATAGTGATTATGCTGTCGGGGTTCGAAAATAAAGCATGGCCAGGTCTGGAATTAGATACAATAAATAATTCCTGTGCAACTTAAAATTTAGTCAGCAGTGCACGGTTAAGCACCGTTGCTTGATGATGCGATGGCAAGGTAGTAGGTTGACAACAAGATACCTTCGACACATAAGCCAACCATCAGTCTTGAAAGCAAGTCGTGCTTCTAATATTGGGACTGGTACCATCTGGAATGCGGAATAAGTTATTAGGCAAAGGATGTCGATAAAGCGGGCTTGATCTAAATAATAGATAATTAAGGGTACTTTTGCTTTTATTCACCCCAAACAAAAGGGAATCCCAGGGTATGACGTCACATCCAGGGCTTCCCTGTGTTGCGCCGAACATCCAGGGGGTATCCGTGTGTTGCGGCGTAGCTCGGAGCGCAATTCTATGCGGCCGTGTGCGCTATTCTTTCACTTTCCGGTTAGAGTTAGGGGTAGGGTTAGGGTTAGGGATAGGGTTAGGGTTAGGGGTATGGTACACACAACCCTAATCCTAACCCTAATCCTAACCCTAACCCTAACCGGAAAGTGATTTGCAGGACCGATGCAAATGAGGATCGAAGGGAGACAGACACTCAGAAACGGGTTGCCACAGCCCCAAAGAAACAACACTGTGGTGTGGGGCAATTGAAACGCACTGACACGCACTCCAGCCGAACACAGGGAGATCACCGTCGGCGCTAAATATAGCTCGTGACGCTAAATATAACTCACGAAGTTTGTTTGGGGTGAATTAAAGCAAAAGTACTAATTAAGGAACGATATGGAAGAAAACCGGTGTAACATCTGTAACGAACATTTTTATATTGCAACAAAGAGTTATGCTGAACACTTGTAACTTTTGTATCTACGACATGACGACCCCTAACCGTCCGATGTGAGTCATGAATAAAGGAACTATGAAACCCGAACTTCAGGGGCAGCCTTGCTTTGTATCTACGTTATTGCTACGTTCCTGAGAAGTTGAAAATTTGTATTCACATCTTTTTATGTTGATGTCGTGGATCCACCCGATCCTTGACGATGGGATTTGTTTTGAAGTACCACTACACGGCGGCCATGGGTCCCTCTGAGGCGGTTGGCCACGATGGGTGGTGACACTGCTACAAGATGCTAGTTAATTTATAGCACTCTTAACTTCTGTTATGGTGGGAAGAGTGCCCAGGTGGCCAAGAGTTGGCAGGGCCTCTATGGCGTTGAGGGTATCATCCGCTTAATTGGTCTCACTTGAGTAAAGCTCCATATAGTGCTCTACCCATATATCCATCTGCTGTTTATTATCAGTGATGATTTCTCCAGTCAAGGTTTTCAGTGGTGCGCTTCTTTTGATCATTGGACAACATGCTTCTGATGTTTCCCTTATCACTGCATTTTGAATGGACTCGCATAACTTGATCCAATAGTCATTTGCACACTGCCTGGCAGCCTTTTGTACATCCTTCCTAGCTTGCTTCAGCTCACTGAGAGTTTTACACGTTGTTCTTTCCTTGTTTCTTAAGAGAGCTTTCTTTTTTCTTTTCTTTTTTTATCAATCAAGGTCAATTTATAAATCAAAGGTTGCAGTGTGTGGCTATTTGCCGCAAACCTGTCCTGCCTCTTATGATCCACAGTGCCGTAAACCTCTACCGCTGTTATAAAGAGTTTCCTTAAGTTTACTCCACTTTTCAATTGCTGTACAAATTTATGATGTATCAGTGAAAGCCTGAAACCTGGAGTACAGCTAAAGGAAACAAAGCCTTGTTACAAACCTTTGAGAACAAAGTCTTAAGACGCATCTTTGGGTTCATTAGGGATACACAAAGTGGAGAGTGGAAAAGAAGAAGCTTCAAAGACATTTATAATCTGTTTAAGTCCCCGCTAATCACAGGTATCATGAAGGCTAATAGGCTGCAATGGCTGGGGCATATAGAAAGAATGGAAGATAATAGGGAAACAAAACTCGCCTACACTCAAGAAATAAATGACAGTAGACCCCGAGGTAGACCAAGAAGACGATGGAGAGATAATATACATATAGATCTACAAGCACTTGGAATCAACGACTGGCAAAAGAAGGTCCACCAGAGAGACGAATGGAGACGGCTTGTATCTGCAGCAAAGAACCTCAATAGCTCGGAATGTTGAAGAAGAAGAAGAAGAAGAAGAAGAAGATCAGTGAAAGCGTCTTCAAGTTGCTGTTCGAACTCTAAGCACTTATCAGGATCGAGGGTGTTACTAACATTAATCCTGGGGCTAGATTTGTGTTTAGCGATGTCGATTCTCATTGGTCTCAGTCTAACTCTTGCAGCAAGCAAAGAATGATCCATATCGCAGTCAGCACTGTGGTAACTTCGTGTTAATGATGTTTGGTTCAAATGTTGTCTCCGTGTGATGATGAAGCCCAGTTTATGCCAATGGTCGGATCTTGGATGTTTCCATGTGGCCTTATGCATCTCTCTTGTTTTAAAGAAAGAGTTTGTACTATATATGTCATTTCTGGTGCAATGCTCCAACAGCCTTTGCCCATTTTCATTCATGCGGCCGATGTTGTATTTTCCATGGCACACTGGCCATGAACTCCAGTCCTTGCCCACATGAGCATTGAAATCACCGAGCATATAAATTTAGTCGCATTTTAGAACTGCCTTAATCACAGTCTAGTTCCTCATAGAATGCATCCTTCACATCATCAGAGGAAGCAAGTGTTGGTGCATATGCAGTGATAATGGTGGCAAAACCACAAGAGGTTGCCAAACGTAGTGATAATAGTCTTACATTATCTCCAGCTGGAATTTCAATCATTCCCAGTAGCGAATTCTTCACTGCAAAGCCCACGCCATGTTGCCTTTTTTTTTTCTACCTGCCCACTACCCTTCCAAATAAAAGATGTAAATGTTTTCAGTCAGCGACTCTTCCTCAGCGAGGACAGTCTCCTGCAGGCCAGCAATATCAATTATAAGACCACTGAGTTCGGCATCAATCACAACCTTTTCTCTCACATCGTCAGTATACGTCAGGTCAGTGGAAAATCCTGGACACATGATTCCTATGGTCCAGGTTCAAAGCCGTAGCTTGAGGCTTCTATTTTTTTTTTAATTAGTGCCTGGTGCATTGGTTTAACAGCCTGCGATTCAGATTTTGTCCTAGCCCCAAGCACCCATTGAAGCAGGCAGGCTATAGCTGATCAGCACCCAATTGGCCGGGGGCTGCCCAGCTTAAGGCGGGCGGTAGCTGATCAGTGACGCCTGTAGGTGTCTCCCACCGTCAGAGGCAACCCGTGGCGTCCCATGTCTACGCCAATTGACTAGGACCGTAACTGTTACTTCTCGCTTTGATTCCGAGTCCGGTTAAGACCAGGGATGGAGTTATACATCTCCATAGCACAAAGCCTGGGCTAAAATATAGAGACCATGTGTTGCCCATGGAGCATGATCCCTCTCTCGGCCTGCCTAGTTCACTCCAGAGAAATGGTAATTCCAATACACCTGGAACAAGACAAGCTGCAGAAGCTGCTGGATCAGTAAAGCAATGCCCTAACTGTCCGCCTGTCGGAGCTTCGATCCTAGACCAGCTGCCAACCAAGGCTTAGGGCCTGGTCTGCCCTGCCATGAAAATTTGTCTTCAGGTTGCATTTCCTCGCACCAGGATAAGGCTTGCACCCTCCCAATTGCGCTTTTCCGCACGAAGCCGTTGGCACAATGTGGGGTGTGGAGTTTGGTAAGTGCCGCCCAACATTCGACGCTGACAGAAATCAGGTAGTACCGTCTACTGCCATATGGTAGCTCAGTCATATCTGCCAAAGACCTGACACTTACACACATATACGTACCACCAAAATAATACAGTGTCCCTCATCCAGGTTCATCTCGTTTACTCTTGTTTCTATGTCTCTCTCTCTCTCTTTCTCTCTCTCCCTCTCTCACTCTCTATCTATCTATCTATCTATCTATCTATCTATCTATCTATCTATCTATCTATCTATCTATCTATCTATTTATCTATCTATTTATCTATCTATCTATCTATCTATCTATCTACCTATCTATCTATCTATCTACCTATCTATCTATCTATCTATCTATCTATCTATCTATCTGTCTGTCTGTCTGTCTATCTATCCATCTATCTATCTATCTATCTATCTAATTATCCTATGTATCTATCTATCTATCTATCTATCTATCTATCTACCTATCTATCTATCTACCTATCTATCTATCTATCTATCTGCCTGTCTATCTATCTATCTATCTATCTATCCATCTATCCATCTATCTATCTATCTATCTATCTAATTATCCTATGTACCTATCTATCTATCTATCTATCTATCTATCTATCTATCTATCTATCTATCTGTCGGTTGGTCTATTTGTCTGTCTGTCTGTCTGTCTGTCTGTCTGTTTGTCTGTCAGTCCGTCTGTCTATTTATCTATACCTCTCTCGTTTGCTCTCTATCCACCACTGTCCCCGCTCCTATTGTTAAATTCACATTATAGTCGAAAGAGCCTTTTCGAAACCACACGAGCCTCGTCCTACATCAACCGCCTTCTTTCCCTGTCTTGAGGAATTGAGCGTTCTACAGTTTCTGGCTTACATCACGCGGTGTATGTGGCATGCTACAGTTACTCTTTCAAACAACTTGTTTCAGAATTTCAGGTTTTATAATGGTGTCAGCATAATCCAGCCCACCCTCTCTGGTTTACCTCCATGTGGTCAGTCTCTTTTGTCTCAGCCTCACTTACGTTTTTATCACGGAAGTGTGACTATTGTGGTCAAAATGTACCAATCACGTGGTTTGAATAAAATTGGATATACCATAACATGTCATCATAAACATTAATAACAGCAATAGTATAACATAACATTCACATCGGTGTGGTATAAATATCTTAAACACCCTACAACACTGCATATAGCAACATTAGAAATATGCATCAACAACAACACTAGTATAACATAAAGGTAAGATTAATTTAGTATAAATATCTCAACTACTAGCAACCACTGATTATCATTTATAGCAACATTAGAACATTCACCATCTTCGAAATGGCATACGTCGGTCACAGAGAAACAGCAGTTCACAGGTACAGAGGCACTCCCGAGTCGGTGAATATTCACTAAAAAATCCCTAGATAATTTGGGAACAGCATGAGAACACTAGATCGTCAACCTACGTGCCAACGAAGGATGAGATCAGCATCGTTTTACCTGAAAATTGCATCAGAACTCATCCCTCCAGATACATATAGAATGGACCGGCAGGGAGATGACATTTCACACCGATTCAACTTCTCATTATAGTATTCCCTTAGTATGCAAACTGTACAGGTTGACAAAGTGACTAATTATAGTGTCTTGTCGTTTTGCGCCTGTTATCTTCATTCTTCTGTTTAAGCAAAATGATGCAACTTATGTCCATCTTAGGTTGCTAGCTTTTTTACGAAGCACCCGGTGCACGATGTTCTCCTCCGCGAGGGCGGGTTGGCTTAGCAGTCACAATGCGGATACGGGGGACAAATATAAAAACGAATGGAACGTCTCGAAACAGAGCACGAATGTACGACAGGAGAAAGACACCCGGAGTCATGACCTGGGTGGGCTCGCACCAAGAGAGTGCTACAATAGTAAATGGCCGAAACATTCTGGGAATGGGGCTACTTCTGACGATCGGACTATCGTGCTTGCTCGGCGGAGAAGTTTGTATCACTCCTTGGCTAAGTGTTCTCTGACACCTCATATCTGCAGTCGTTGGCCCCGTAAATCACACCTGTAGCAGGTAATCAGTTGTTGGTTGTATGTCGCCACCAGGTATGCAGCTTCCGTCTGGAATACGAGTATTTCACACAATAACGTGGTCCATGCAATGTTCGTTTATGGCTGCCGTAATGTCCGGACTTGAGTGCATTAAATGCGCTGGAAAAGTAATGTCTCTCTGGTGATCTACATGTTTTGATTCCGAACACAGTCAAAGGTCTTACTGTAATCTCAGAAAGTAACCAGTATCTAACAGCACTTACTTTGGTTGTTTTATTGTGGTCAGTGAAGTAGAATCAGGTATTTTTTTAAAAAAAAAAAAAAAGCATTCGAAGTATTTCAAAACTTTGCCGCTCCCAAAGCACAACACATCGCTGTAGGAATAAAGGTTCTTCATGGCATATTTATAAAAAGGTGTCTTCAACACTCAGGCCTATCGTCTATCATGACACACAACTGTGGAATGTGGACAGAATTCCTACTCAGTCATTCAAGTAGTACCAAAAGTCTCTGAAAATTATTTTAGCCAATCACAGCACCAAAAATAACACAGTTTGGTGGAGGATTGGTACACGATAAGGCAGATGTGATCAGAACTGTTTGGGGTGATGGGTATATTGTAGGAGAACAGATAATCACTCTACAGGGAGTGATCTGAGGATCTGGCCGTCACTCATTTCTCCGAGAAAAGACCAGAGGGACACATAATCAGATTGCAACTGATGCCATTAGTATTGGGACTCTTGGTTGGTTGTTGAAGATGAGGACGAAGCGAGTGTGGGAATGTCCGAGATCTGTGAAGTCGGTTCTTTACTACAGTCAGTAGAAACAATACCACACAAAGAACAATCACGTTGAACTGTTGTGTCGGGTCTATTATATGACGAACACTGAAGAAGGGCACAATTAGTTAGTTTCACTGTGCTTTCAAGGGCATGAAATCAGTATTAACATCTAGAGAGATTAACAACACATTAAAAATGAGAATTGTTAAATGCTACGGATATTCAATGCTACAGTATGGTGCAGAAGCCTGGAAAGAACGAACGAACAAATCTTTATTTTCAAGGGTTAAGAATTGAGCACGCAGGCCCGTCTGATAATCTGCTCTTCTTCTCTATTTCCTCTCATGCATTATTTCATTCAACATCACTTATATAGCTAATCTTAGACAACAAAAGAACAATAAGCATTGAAACGCATGAAATATAATCAATAATACATGACTCACCGAGGCAATGTTTAATACGGGCATTATAAATACCTAAGGAAGGTGTAACGTGCCATACATATGGGAATGTTTAGTGGCTGGTTGTTGTTTGAGATAATTTTCCATTATTATTGTTGTTGCTGTTTTGTATTTTTAGGGGGCGGAGCATGTATTCTGTACTGAGGTAGTGTTCAAATAGGTTGCGACTGTATGTATAATGATTGGTGGTGTCTTTGATTTCTTGTGGAAGATTGTTCCACAACTGAACAGCAGAGTATGCTAAGCTTGTTTTATATAAGTCTAATCTAGGTTTAGGGACATGAAGTATATTTAGTCGTTCGCTATGTCTTGCGTTATGTTTGAACAATGGCCAAAGGTAGCTTGGAGCATTTTGAAATAGGATTTTGTGAATTAGTTTAGCCTTATTAAAATGTAGGCATTTGTGGAGTGGCAGTAACTGAAGACGTTCATGTAGGTTAGAATTGTCGGTAAGCTTTTCACCATTAATTAAACGCACTGTCCTTTTCTGAAGTGAATAAAGGCGTTTCGCTATGGATTTGGAGCATCAATCCCAGATTGTGGAGCAATAATCAATATGCGTTTGTGTGTGGCAAGTATAGAATATCTTTCTTGTGTTTTGGTCAAGGAAATTTTTAATTTTGGCAAGTTGGTATACTTTTTTGGGCTATTTGTTTAACGAGAGAATGAACATGGGAATTAAAGGTTAGATTTTGATCATTGATAAGACCCAGTGCCATGTGCTCGGTTCAACTTTCTATAGGCGTGCTACCAATATGCAACTGAAGAGTTCTCTGCGAGTTTAGAGTATGAAGTCTTTGCCTGGTTGCTATTAAAATAGATCTTGTTTTAGAAATGTTAATTTGCATATGGTTTGCATGACTCCAATTAACTAAACTATTTATTTCCTGTTGCTAGGATGATTCTAGGGTATTACAATCAATAGCGTTTGTATCTACTGTGCAGTCGTCTGCAAATAGATCGCAGGACGACGAAAGATATAAGGTAAGATCATTTATATAAATTTCAAATACCATAGGGCAAAGTATAGACACCTGAAGTACTCCAATATTAATGGCGATGGCTTAATTTATTGTGTGATATTACTTGTTTTCTGTCTAATATAAATGATTTTATTAAAGTCACTATATTCAAGCTTACTTTCTTTGCTTCTAGTTTTTTAATCATAATACTATGATCTATCATAACGAATGCTTTTCTAAAGTCTATAATCACCGCTCCACATAGAGTATTGTTGTTAATATTTTGATACCAGTTGTCTATCATGTTTGTTAAGGCCGTATGACAAGAATAGTTTGGCTGAAATCCTGACTGACTGTCAACTCTGTTGAAAACGGACATAACGCAATTATGCAATTCATCAATATCATCATGTGAAATGCCGATAGGTGTGGGCGGTCAAGATTCGCCATCTCACACGATCAACAGAGTCGTGGATTATCTGTGTCTTCTTGTCACGACCATACCACGTTGTCACGCCATCTAGGTTGTTACTTCATTACTTTCCCCTTTTCATTCTCCCTCAATTTTGCCAGTTGTGACCAAGTTCTCCAACTAATTTCTTCTCAAAACGTGTTCAAAAATGGTGACTGTCTACGTCTAATTTCTCTGATCAGTTGACTGGTTTCATTTGTTTCTTGTAGGGCTTGTACATTGGTTTTTCTATCTGTTCATGGTATTTGTTGCATTTTCCCCAGAAACCACATTTCCACAGACATCAAATGTTTTTCAGCTTGTCTTCTTATTGCCCACGCTTCACATTCATACAAAACTACAGATTATATGTAGCAATTCAACACTCTTTTTCTCGCTGCAAATGAAACCATTTTATTGGTCAATATATTGTCCATCTTGCATAAGGTTACCTTCAACATAGCGATTCTTGTTCTAATCTCCCATCAGATGTTATGACTGTTCCGAGATAATTGTACCAATACATTTGTTTAAGAATATTTAAATTTACTTGTACATTACATTCTGGTATTTCCTTCTTTCTAGTGACTACTATAATCTGTGCTTTCTTACAATTTAATTCGAACCCTAGTTGTTCACTGTGTGCAGCAACCGCATCTACTAAATCTTGCAGGTCCTGCTCATTGTCTGCAATCAATACAGTATCATCCGCATAACTAATGTTATTGATGTTACGTCCCCCAATGGTGATGCCTTAAATATCTTCTATATTTCTAAAAATATGTTCACTGTATAGGGAAAAACGATCTGGAGACATTACATATAACTGTCTCACACCTCTCTTAATACACTGATATTAATCTACTTCTTTATCAATCTTTACGGCAGCTTGTGGTGTCTAATATTTGTTTTTTTCACTAGTCTAATATCTTTCCCATCAATGTGTAGATCATGTTGACATGTCTTATTTTATCGAAAGCTTTTGTGTAGTCAATGAAGCAAAAATGCAGGTCTTTGTTTACTTCTATAGAACATTTAATACTCCAGTGTGAATATTTTCCTCTACTACTCTATGAGCTCCAGTTATAAGGTTAACTTCGATAAATTATTTTTTTCAGTGAGACCGGTGTTCACTGAATTGTTTAAAAACTTACCTGTCTTAGGAGGTGGGGGAGAAATGGTTAAGCCGTCTGCCTCGCGTTCTGACAATCGATATTCGTTCCCCAGACTTCGTTCAGACCACGAGAGCAGTTGTATCGGAGACCCCGTGGGGACATAGCTGGATCTAGATTGTTTGTGCTTTGTGTGGTGCCATCTGTTCTATAGAGCGAATCCAAGATTGATAGGGTAACACCCAGTGTAATGAAGTCGACCCTCTCGAATTTAATGCTTTAAGAATGACTACTCCTAGGCCAACTGATTTTAAGAATGGTTAACAATAGAAATAAATTCACAGGCATTGGGTGACGATCATAGAAGTAGGTTTCAACGAACTGAATTTATGAGTGGATAGTCTTGGGCACACTTTTCTGTTTGCTTTATTTTTTTTTTGTTTAGTATCACTGTCATTGTACAAGGATATCTCCTTTAAGTATTCAAATTTCCTCACAGAGATTACACAAACAGAATCTGAGTACAGTGCACCAACCCAAAGCACTGGCGGAGATTCAGACGTGTGTGTTAACCTGATACACATGCTATAAATGTGCTTTTAGTAGTTAGCTTGTATAATTCCAAATGTTATCCTGAGCACCGGGATATTCTGTCTGTTCTGATCTGCTCCAAGTTCGAAGAGATTTACAACTTGTACAATATGCACATGGTTATCCCTGTCTTTCTCCCTTATCCGATTAGGCTAGCAGTCTGGATCACTTCCCTGTGATCAGAAGAGAGTATATCGTTCTTTTTATTATTGGGTACCATCCGCAGTCTACATCATGAGTCCAGTCTGGTCTGCACCAGCCAGAGCCACCCTGTCTTTGAGATTAACAATTTTGAAAATATAAAGGCGTAGACAAATTGTTCTTTGCAATAATTAGGTCTGAGCAAAATGATTTGGTAACAACAACTAGCCTTCGGCGAACTGTTGTTGAGTATCACGAGCCTTCGAGAAGCTGCTATTGACATTGGTTAGTCTTGTACACCATTTTAATTTCTAATAGCTATAAATTCTAGGATATTCCTTGATGCTTACATTCATGTAAATTATACATTTGCTGTGAGAATGATTTTTCGCAGATTAACTAATTCTAATACGCAAATTCTTCGATGAATGGCTTTGTGATCATCTTAAGATAACTGTGAATTTTTTAAGTTATGTATAAAATTATTGGAAATAATTTCCTGGTTTTTTTGTTTTTTTTTATACAGTCTGTTAAAATGAATTATTTTTAAGGACTTTCATTTTTAGGTTACATTTTCTCACCGCCATCATGTTTCATGCCAACAAGTGTGGGAGGTCGTGTTTAGCCATCTAACACGATCACTACAGTCGTGGATCAGCTCTGTGTTCTTGACTCGATCCTGCCATGTGGCCAACCTAGCCAAATGGTTAAATCTCCACCTTCATTTTGTTCTTTACCCCTCGATCCTGCCAATCGTCACTAAGTTTTCTAGTTCATTTCTTCTCATAACGATCTTAAAATATCTTGGCTATCTACGTGCGATTTCCCTAATAAATTTTCGGGTTTCGTTTGTTTCTTGTAGGACATGATCATTGGTTTTTCTGTCCGTCCATGGTATTCTTTGCATTTTCCTCAGAAGATGTTATTACGATAGTATGATGATAATTATAAAATGGACATGCAGAAGAATCAATGGTTTGGCGTAGACAGGGGCACAACGGGTTGCCTTAGTGAAATTAGACGTAGATAGTCACAATTATTTGGCCACGTTATGAGAAGAAATACATCTGAGAACTTGGTGACAACTGGCAAGATCGAGGGGAAGAGATCAAGGGAAAGGCAGAGAAGTAAATACATGAATGACTTGGCCACGTTGTTTGATCGACACAAGAACACAGAGCTGATCCACCACTCTGGTGATCGTGCAAGATGGCGAAACATGACAGCTCACGCTAAACGGTATGGCACGTGATGAATGAATGATTTATTGACAAGTTTACGCTCAGTTATGTCAGTTTCTTATTGCTTTCTGAACGACAGGCACTCATACCATTTCATAAAAACCAATCCAAGGCGGTATGCTGCCTAATCGCCCGCAGCTGTTTTCCGTACGCAGTATGCGAAAATACGAACTGCGCTTAGAGTAAGGGTATGCCGTAAGCCATCTTCTCAGTATAGAGATGAGATAAAAGAACATACATGTGTGGTTTCAAGGATCTACTCGTGTCTATATATATATATATATATATATATATATATATATATATATATATATATATATATATATATATATATATATATATATATATATATATAACACCAGGGGGCTTTAAATGAAAACTTTAAAAGTGTGATAGGAATTACAATAACAATGCCATTGTCTTGTAACTTGTAAATATTGTTGTTAAGGGTTCAAGAGTGTTAATCACATGACATCACGGTGCATACGAATACTGTGACGCCATAAGGGCAGTTTAAATATGGCCGCTCCACTTTTTACATGCTCAAAAGTGGAGCATCTACCTTGCAAACACTTTGCGGTACTGTAGCGCAGCATGGATAATGTTGTGTGTGGAAAACAGACTGATGTCAAGATGTGCGGCAATGTCACTTATAGTCAGTCGGTGGATTTCCTGTATGAGGCATTCAACGGCTGTAATCGACTTTGGGGTTACTACTTGGGGTGCCTGACCATGTCGTGACCAGTCTGTAACAGAAGTCACTCTGTTTTGAAACTTCCTACTCCCTTCATACACTTGCTGGACTGACAGTCAAGCATCACCATACTGGACCTTCATTCCCCGATGCATTTCTATAGGTTTAACTCCTTAACTGATCAGAAAACCGATAACAGAACGCTGCCCCTCTTTGGTAATTGTCAGACTTTCCGCAGCCATCTTTAAAATGTCCTTATAACTTCAATGTGTTCGTATGCACCATGATGCCATGTATTAAACACTCTTGAGATCCTTAACAACAATATTGACAGGTTACAAGATAATGGAATGGTTATTGTTATTCCTATCACACTTTTAAGGTTTACATTCGAAGCACCTCGGGGTGTGTGTGTGTGTTTGTGTGTGGGTGTGTGCGTGCGTGCGCGCGCGCGTGTGTGTGTGGGGGGCGCGTGTGTGCGTGCGTGTGTGCGTGCGTGCGTGCGTGTGTGTGCGTGTGTGTGTGTGTGTGTATGTGTGTGTTCTTAGTCAGATATGACCAAGCAACCGTATGACAGTAGACAGTAATAGCAGGCTGTAAAACCAAGGCACCATTCACTAAAGAGAAAAATAGAAACTTCAAACTACGGCTTGCAACATGGAACCTAAGAACTATGTGTCCGGGATTTTCCACTGATATGATGACTATTAACTGTGAGAAAAACGGCTGTGATTGATGAACTCAATCGTCTTAATACTATTGCTGGCCTACAGGAGACTCGCCTCGTTGAGAACTGGTCGGGTCACGCATGGAAAACTATTACACTTTTCTTTTTCTTTTTTGAGAGTAGGGGGCAGGGTGTAAAAAGACAACATTTTTATTTCAGCTGTCGCAATGAGAATATCATATCTATGGTAGACGGATTCCGTCGAAAGCCACATTGGGATTCAGGGTGTCTTGCCTCTACTGATAACCTCTATTGGAATCCAATCGTTACCTGGAGCCTTGCCAGACGCAAGTTCATTAATAGCGTACTAACTTCTGTTAAGGTGGGAAATGTGTCCAGGTTGTCAAGAGTTGGCAGGGCCTCTATGTCGTTGAGGGCATCATCCGCTAGCTTGGTCTCACTTGAGTAAAGCTCCAAATAGTAGTGCTCTACCCATCTATCCATCTGCTGTTTCTTATCAGTGATGATTTCTCCAGTCAGGGTTCTCAGTGGTGCACTTCTTTTAATTATTGGACCGCACTTTATCCCTTCATACACGCTTCTGATGTTTCCCCTAACGCTTGCATTTTGAATGTACTCGAATAACTTGATCCAATAGTCGTTTCTACTCTGCCTGGCAGCCTTTTGCACATTCTCCCTAGCTTGTTTAGCATATTAAGAGTGTGTCGTGTTATTCTTTCCTTGTGTCTGAAGAGAGCTATTTTCTTTCTATAAATTAAGGGCTGCAGTGTCTAGATGTTTGCTACAAACCAGTCCCGCCTCTTATGATCCACAGTGCCATAAACCCACACCGCTGTTTTATAAAGATCCTTAAGTATACTCCACTTTTCGCATGCTGTACACTTTTCTGATGTATCCGTGAAAGCGTTTTGATGTTGCTGTTAAAACTCAAAGCACTTGTAAGGATATTGGGTGTTGATAATATTAATCCTGAGAATAGATTTGTGTTTAGCCGTATAGATTCTTTTTGGTCTTAGTCTAACCTTTGCAACAACTAAAGCATGATCAATATCACAATCAACACTGTGGTAACTTCGAGTTAAATATGTTTCATTCAAATGTTGTCTCCGAGTGATGATGAAGACCAGCTGATGCCAATGATTAAAATCGCCGAGTATTTTATTTTATCGTTTCTTTACTTATTCAGTATCTCGGTAGAGATTTGTTCGCAGCAGAAGAGCATAATCTCCGGCGGGCCTATTCTCGCTGGTCGCGAGAGCCGCACAGTGGAAAGATGGGAGACATTGCTCGCAATAGACAAGCAATGTCTCCTGCGGTAGCTCTGGCGGGCCTATTCCCGCTGGTCGCGGGGTCCGCTAAGTCAGGTGGAGAGTCTGACGATAGTGCACGCTTTACACAGGTCCGGACACTTGTGTTTGACAGATGTGCGCGCCCTTATGGTCCGAGCACGTACGAGGCCCTCACCTGTGGGACTTGGCTGAACGCCTCTAAGCCGGGGTCTGGCCATCACTCGCCACCTTCTCGTGGTGGCGAGGTCCTGGAGGTTTTTGACGCTGTGCCGCCAGCGTCTGCAGCCTACCTTGTGCCAGACATATTGGTTACCCATTCCTCTGGAATACACAAGAATTAGGTCGAGAGAGGGATCATGTCGTTTGGGCACCACATGTTTCTCTGAAGCTCTGTCCAGGCATTGTGATGGAATATTGGCCTCATTCCAACTCACATACTTTAATCTGTCAAGACTGCAAGGTGCCACTCACATATGTAGTCAGATTTTGGTACTGCCTTGATCACATAATCTAACTCCTCATAGAATGAATCCTTCACATCATCAGAGGAAATTATTGTTAGTGCACATGCAGTGATAATGGTCGCAAAACCACAAGTGGTTGCCAAGTTTAGGGATAATAATCTATCATTTCCGCCAGCTGGAATTTCAGTCATACCTACTAATAGTGAATTCTTCACTGCAAATCTCACTCCATGTTGTCTGTTTACTTCCTGCCATCTACATTTCCAAAATAAGGTGTAATAGTTTACGCTGAGTGACCCTTCCTCGGCGAATCGAGTATCCTGTAGGCCAGTGTCAAGGTGATTGAGTTCGGCATCAATCACAGTCGTTTTTTTTTTTTTTTTTTACATCGTCAATATACGTCATGTCATGGGAATATCCTGGACACATGGTTGTTACGTTCCATGTTGCAAGCCGTAGCTTCCATCCATCCATCATGTGCCATGACGATAAGCGTAGGTGGTCATATTCTGCCATCTCACTCGATCACCAGAGTCGTGGATCAACTCCGTGTTCCTGTCTCGGCCATACCACGTGGCCAAGCCATCCAGGTATTTACTTCTGGTCTTCCACTTGGTCTCTTCCCTTCGATCTTGCCAGTCGTCACCAAATTCTCTAAGTCATTTCTTCTCATAACATGCCCAAAAAATGTTGACTGTCTACGTCTAATGACTCTAATCAGTTTACGATCTTCAGTGTGTTTTTTGAAGGACTTGTTCATTGGTTTTTCTGTCTGTCAATGGTATTCTGCTTGGTATAAACGTTTGATTCAAATGTTGTCTCGGTGTTGTCTCCGCAGTTGATTGGGGTTTCTATTGTTCTGTTTATTAGTACCTGGTGCACTGGTCATTGGTTTTCACAGTCTGAGATTCAGATTGTGTCCTACCCCCAAGCAACCATTGAAGGAGACAGGCTGTGGCGGATCAGCACCCAATTGTTCGGTGGCTGCCCAGCTTGAGGCTGGCGGTAGCTGATCAGTGACACTTGTAGATGTCTTTCACCGTGAGCGGTAATCCATGTCTACGCCAATTAAGGACTTATAACCCGTAACGGCTACCTCATGCTTTGATTCCAAAACCGCTTGAGAACAAGAATGGAGTTATACCTCTCCATAGCATAAAGCTTGGGGTGAAATATAGAGATCATGTGTTGCCCATGCAGCATGATCACTCTCGTATATATATATATATATATATATATATATATATATATATATATATATATATATATATATATATATATATATATATATATATATATATATATACACACACACACAGTTTGTTGCATATCCTTTACAGCACAGCCGCACTCAACACCAGCATTTTGTGAAATTGTGATCTCTTGGCAAGTTTACATTTAGTAGTTTTGCCATTGCTTTCTGAACGACCTGCGCCTATACCATTTCGTAAAAAAACCAAGGTGGTCTGCTTCCAAATTACCCGCAGCTGTGTTTCGAACGTGTGTATGTGGGATCACAAACTGCGTCCGCAAACACTTCGCCACGGAGCCGGTATACATATATATATATATATATATATATATATATATATATATATATATATATATATATATATTATATATATACATATAAGTCATAATATAACACAATGTCTCGCTTCCAGGTGCATCTCCTTTACTCTCTCTCTCTCCTCCCTCTCTCTCTCTCTCTCTCTCTCTCTCTCTCTCTCTCTCTCTTTCTCTCTCTCTCTCTCTTTAGCTCTCTATCCATCCATCTCCTATTGTTAAATCTCGTACTGTAGTCGGTAGAGCATGTTCTTATCCACACAAGCCCCGTCCTACATCAGCTGACTTCTTCCCCCAGCCGTCCTGTCTTGAAGAATGGAGTTTCCTACAGTGTCTGTCTCACATCATGCGGACGTGTGGCATGGTACAGCAACTCCTTCAAACAAGTTGGTTCAGCATTTTAGATTTTATACTCGTGTGCCAACATGTTCCCGCCTAAGCTCCGAGCTTATCTTCATGTAATCATTCTCATTTGTCTCAGCTTCACGTATACTTTGAAAAACGCATTTTTATCATGCAAGCGTGAAGGTTTGCGCACACCGTTTACCACGCGCGTGGCTTAAATAAGGTTGGATACACCATAACATGTCATCGTATGCATTAATAACAGCAAAAGTACAACATAACATTCTCAAAGGTAAATAGCATATATATATATATATATATATGACAGAATTGTCAGTTGTAATGTACTTAACTATAATTGATAGTTTTATAATTAAGATTTACATGTTATTGCTAAGAAATAAAACAATTATTAAATCTGAACTTCAACTGCAAATTTAACTTTTAACACAAGGAGGTAGATCGTAAACTTATGCCAAATACTTGCTTTTTCTTGTAATGAATTTTCTACAGCATCAAAACGGGATAATTACCTGGCAAGAACAACTCAAAATTGTTCCTTTGGTATCGCCTCGAGGCTAACATTGTGCCAGTTGTCCTACTTAGATGTGTAAATCATTGAGTGTGAATGGAGGTAATAGTGGGATGTCATATTTATAATTAGAGTAATTAATATTTAGTTTATACCGTTCTCTAGTAGTTGCATTTCAGTAAATACGTATGTATTGGAATTTACACGATATGAAAATAGTGGTAAAGATATCATAAACAAAGTACATTATTAAATCATGATCGAAAATGATCTATTTTGTATGTGCGGCTTAGTGGAAACAGAACGTTTAAAGTAACAGAATAGAAAAAAGTTGACTTTGAAACAATTAACGTATAAAGGTGGACAAAGTAAATGTAATAACGGTTTCAGTAATATCTTGAACAGGTTGGGTAGAAGCGGTTAAAGTAAAACTTTGGCTTAAAAACTGTTAAGGTAACAGCTTGGGCACAGTGGTATTGAAGCATTACATTTGGCGAATTAAATTAAAAATTGTTTAGATATCCTTTACAGGATATTGCTGTCAACATCAGCATCTTTCAGCTGATTGTTGATTTCTTGGCAAGATTACGCTCAGTAGTTTGCCATTGCTTTCTGAGCAGTCGGCTCACATACCCCGTAAGTTACCGACGCGATTCGAACCACTGCTGATTCTCATCGTCGTCACGTTACTTACGAGAGTATACGAGATTACGGAGAAAAGTCGCTAACCTCTAGGTCAGGAAGCCGGCATTTGGCGAATAATCATTTTTTTAAATAACAGCTATGACAGAGGTGGAGAAGAACAATGTAAAATAACAGCTGTAACAGAGGTGGAAAAGAACCATTTGAAATAACAACTATGAATGATTTGGCATAGAGGCAACTAAAATAACAACTATGACAGAGCTGGTGAAGAACCAATTAAAATAAACATATGACAGATGTGGCATAGAGGCAACTAAAATAACAACTATGACAGAGTTGGTGAAGAACCAATTAAAATAAATATATGACAGATGTGGCATAGAGGCAACTAAAATAACAACTATGACAGAGTTGGTGAAGAACCAATTAAAATAAATATATGACAGATGTGGCATAGAGGCAACTAAAATAACAACCATGACAGAGTTGGTAAATAAATATTCACAATAACAACCATAGCAGATTAGCACAGAAACATTTTTTTTAAACAACCATTATGATAAAAGTGGGCACTCTTCCGAATTGCGGTCCCAAATAGTTCCGCAGTAAATGTAGTGATTTGGTATATCTTACAGAGCCTCAATGGGTCAAAGGTAATGGGTCAAAGGCAATGGGTCAAAGGCAAGTCTATGTGATGTCATCGGGACTAACTACATGACATATTTTTGTTAAATTTTCGTCGTGTTCTCAGTGGCCTAGCGGTAAGTATCTCCGCCTGTAACGCAGGAGACCGTGGTTCGATTCCCCACCGGCGAAATGTGGTAATTTTTTTTTTTTTCAATTTTCATAAATTAATTAAGCGAAAGCGACAAGATAACTATGTACAAAGACAGTTATTCGGCATATTGACAAAATTAGCGTACTTTTGATTGCCTTTTTTGTAATCAATTTTATTTTGTATTGTTAGAAGATTTTACTCAATGAAGAGATCCTTTTGTATCGTTTTGTTTACGTTACTTTATTTTTTTGTCTCTATGGGAGTCTCTGTGGCGAAGTGATCAAGCCTTTGACTCGTGCTTCGAAGGTTGTGGGTTCGATTCCGGGCCGGTTTACGAGTTAAATGATTCAGAGACTCCTGTGGGTCGTCGCTAAAAAAAGCTATGGCGTTCGTGCTTTGTGCGACGCTTTCCGCGCTGCGGGAAAAGACCGAGCCATATGGGATAAACCCGGTGCAATGAAGTCGACCTTGTCGACTTTTAAGCGACTTTTTTTAAAGCCTTTTAAAACGCTTATTTTGCTGATGATATTCGCTCGACACCACCGCACCAGTCCATCCAACATCATTTCTGTTAGCCTCGATCGTTGGGCGGGCGCTTACCAAACCCGACACCCCACATTGTGCCAACGGCTTCGGGCGGAAGAGCGCAATTGGGAGGGTATAAACATTGAGCACAACCTGCCAGCAGTGGGTTGTGCTCAATATTTAAATCTATCGTCCTATAAGACAGTAAGTTGCCAGTGGTAGATAATTCAAATTACTGTGGGAATATATGTGATTTATATTTAAGTTTGAAATATTGTTCTTATTGCTTTAGTTTATGGTGTGAGAATGCTGTAGTATGCAACTGACGAGATGCAGTGAAATAAGCCTGGCAATAATGTGTGCAGCCTGATGTTTGGTGTTTTTATTCTCCAATTTATTTACGGAAAACATTGCATTGAATGGTATAAGTGTCGGCCGTTCAGAAAACAAATTCAGTTAACGACAGTAATAGTCTCTAGAAAATCATAAAACAGTTAATACATGCTTGGGTTGATTGTCATGTTCTGTAAGGGACATACAACTTACTTTCTAAGACTTTGGACATACAACTTTTTTTGTAAGACCACGGGACATACAACTTACTTTCTAAGACATGAGACATACAACTTACTTTCTAAGACACTAAGACAACGTATCACAAACACAAGAAAGAGGCGTTAGTCATTTTTGTCACAGTATTAGAAAAGAAAAACAGAAACAGTTCAGAACAACTGGAAAGAGAGATGAAAAGAGAGATGGATAGGAGAGGACATCGAGAAAAAATGTTTGATGACCTTTCATCATGACGTGAAGAAATGTCAGATCACGCTTCATACAGTCGCGTGGAATCGCAAGATGAGATACAACATGATCGCCCATGATCGTCAAGGCACTTGGTGATGCTGATGATAATTATGATAAAGTATAGCACGTTAATTACCGATTCTTAATATGGTCAGGGGGAATCCAGCAACAGTGTATAAAAACATACATTCAATCCATTAACTATCCCCAAAAAACACACAATATGTAATATGTCTATAGCACTTTCTGTCTCTCAGGTTTGCGTGCCGCTCTGGTAATCACGCATTCAATACCGTGATTTCTTTTATTTATTTCTTCCTTTATTTATGTATTAACCTTGGTACCCAGGTAAACACATTATGACATGTGTACCATGAAGTTTAGTGGGAGGCTAAGGCGGTGGTCGAGATATTGCCGACATCAGCCATAGGGTGCCGGTTGGTGTACACACGTAATGCACAATACCATATACCCAATACATCTTATGGTGGGAAATGGGACATATGTGTTACGTCACTTATCTTGTCTGTCTCTCTCTCTCTTTCTCTCTCTCTCTCTCTCTCTCTTTCTCTCTCTCTCTCTGCGCGCTCTCTCTCTCTGTCTCTCTCTGTGTCGCTCTCTCTCTCTCTGCTGGTACATTATCACTGTCTTTCTGTCTCTCTCTGTCGCTCTCTGTCTCTCTCTGAGTCGCTCTCTCTCTCTCTCTCTCTCTCTCTCTTCTCTCTCTCTCCAGGTATATTATCAGAGACGTATGTTTTGTCCTCTGCTGAAATCTTCCCACCCTCTTCCTCTCTCTCTCCTTCTCCCTCTCTCTCATTCTCGCTCTCTCTCTCTCTCTCTTTCTCTCTCTCTCTCTCACTCTCCAGGTATATTATCAGAGACGTATGTTTTGTCCTCTGCTGAAATCTTCCCACCCTCTTCCTCTCTCTCTCCTTCTCCCTCTCTCTCATTCTCGCTCGCTCTCTCTCTCTCTTTCTCTCTCTCTCTCACTCTCCAGGTATATTATCAGAGACGTATGTTTTGTCCTCTGCTGAAATCTTCCCACCCTCTTCCTCTCTCTCTCCTTCTCCCTCTCTCTCATTCTCGCTCTCTCTCTCTCTCTCTCTCTCTCTCTCTCTCTCTCTCTCCTATCTATCTATCTATCTATCTATCTATCTATCTATCTATCTATCTATCTATCTATCCATCTATCTGTCTGTCTGTCTGTCTGTCTGCCTTCCTGCCTGCCTGTCTGTCTAATCATTTATTGGTTGCAGTTAGAACAACCTTAGGTAAACGAAGACCAACTTACAAAAAGTATTAGAAAGAGCACTTGAAAGATCTTTACATCTTCCCCCAACAATTAACTTGGGTAAATGGAGCGGCGGCAGCAGCAGTAGAAGAAGAAAAAGGAGGAGTAGAGGAAGGAGGAGGAAGAGGGAGGTGGAGGAGGGAGGAGGAGGGAGGCGGAGGGAGGAGACAGGAGTAGGAGGGAGGAGGAGGGATTAGGAGGGGGAGGGAGGAGGGAGGACGATGAGGGAGGAGGAACGAACGAACGAACAAACTTTATTTTAAAAGGGTAACAAATTGGGCACGCAGGCCCGTCTTACATTCGGCCCTTTCAATCACTCATCTTTCATTCATCAAATGTGCATGTTACATTAACATAGGGGGAAAAACATTGTCAAATGGAGTTTGTAAGCATAAATAATGCATATTACGCATGATACATTCACATGAGAAAAAAACACATTATCAAATGAAAGTTGTAACCATAAACAGTGCATATTGCCATGTTGTGAGACACATCCCCCATCCACCTTCATATCCCGCAGCCACCAACACATCCCCGACCCACCAAACCTCCCCCACCTACCCACACATACCTCCACACACTCACACAGAACCAGGCGAACATACATGCCGCCACACATCCACTGATCCCCCACCCACACACATTTCCCCAAGAAGAAGAAGAAGAAGAAGAAGAAGAAGAAGAAGAAGAAGAAGAAGAAGAAGAAGAAGAAGAAGAAGAAGAAGAAGAAGAAGAAGAAGAAGAAGAAGAAGAAGAAGAAGAAGAAGAAGAAGAAGAAGAAGAAGAAGAAGAAGAAGAAGAAGAAGAAGAAGAAGAAGAAGAAGACGAAGAAGGAGGAGAAGAAGAAGAAGAAGAAGAAGAAGAAGAAGAAGAAGAAGAAGAAGAAGAAGAAGAAGAAGAAGAAGAAGAAGAAGAAGAAGAAGAAGAAGAAGAAGAAGAAGAAGAAGAAGAAGAAGAAGAAGAAAAAGAAGAAGAAGAAGAAGAAGAAGAAGAAGAAGAAGAAGAAGAAGAAACCACACACACATACCCACACATCCTGCACTTATCCACACACATATCCCGCACTCTCACAATTTTCCCTACCCACCCACCCACACACACATCAGCCAACCTACACCCACCCACCCAATATTTGCCATCTCTCAACTACACATCCCTACCTATACACACATCCCCACCCATAAACACATCTCCCCACCTGCCCACACATATCCCCCACCCATAACCCAAAATCACACACCTCCCACCCACACACACCCCGCCACACACATAAACCCCACAAACACACATCCGCCGCTCACACACATCTTCTCACAATTACACACCTCCCCCACCCATACACTCATCTCTCACACACATCCACCCACTCACGTACACATCCATCAACCACTCACACACACACATCACCCACGTGCCCATCAACACATGCATCTCTCGTCTACCCTCCCACCCACACATACCCCAACCACCCAGCCAAACACACATCCCCCATCCTCGCATGCATCCTTCAATCACCTGCACATCCCACATATCCCCCACATCTCCCCTCCCACATAAAACTCCACCCATAAACGCATTCCCCCCCCCCCCCTCACACCGATTACACACCCATCCCTCAACCCACACAATCTCCTACACACCCATTCACCCACCCAAACACACACTCCCTACCCACACCCCTCCCAACCCACCAACACCCACATACTTCCAACTATCCTCTCAAATACCCCCCCCCCCCCACACACACACACATATCCCTCACATACATCCAACACCGACTACAAATCCCTTCACACATCCACACATCACCCATTAACCCATACACATCCCCCACATACAACCCCTCCACAATACATTCCCCACATCCCCACACACACCCATATCCCTCACATACACACTCATACACAAATCCTCACATCTAGACACATACATGATGCCTCACATGATCACTGAAACTAATAAGAACAAACTTCCACACTTTACACACAATTGAGACAATGACGATTGTCGTGAGAATTCTCGCAATTGCAAGAAGTGGAGAAATAATTTTACATATACATTATGTAGCGTAAACTTTAGTGATGCAATTGAACTCTCTCTCTCTCTCTCTCTCTCTCTCTCTCTCTCTCTCTCTCTCTCTCTCTCTCTCTCTCTCTCTCTCTCTTGCTCTCTCTCTCTTGCTCTCTCTCTCTCTCACACATGTACATACACACATTCACATACAAAATACACACGCAAATACACACATATACCCACGCACATACACACATCCATATACTTACGCACACGTACTCACATAACACCCGAAGATACACTCCCTCGCATACATTGCATGCATACACACTTACACACACAATGTGGTGGATGGGTGGAGGCATGTATGTGTATCTGGGTTGTGTGTGTGGTTGGGTGGGGGAGTTGGGGTGAATGGGGGATGTGTGGGTGGGTGGTGGATGTGTCTCATAACATGGTAATATGTATTGTTTATGTTTACAAAATTCATTTGACAATGTTCTCTAGTTATATTTGGTCTCTGACTCAGATCCCTGGGTTCAACTCCATACTTGTAGGTCAGCATGGCCGAATGGATAAGAACACGTGTTCTTAAACATCCGGTGTGCTGATGCCGAGGTAAGAGGCTCAACCCCTACACCGGGCAGTTTGAACAAAATGCTGACCTATCGTCCTTGCTTGGAGATGTAAATTACAAGTACCTCTGAAGTCGGAGTGCATTCACTTGATGGCAAGGGACACTGTTAATAGGGGAAGCTAATCCACATGCAAAGTTCATTCCAGCATTACTTGAAATAGTGTGAATGGACTACGCTTGAGTTCAAAGTTCAGTCCAATGCATGAATATGTATTGTGTATGCACTACACTTGAGTTCAAAGTTCAGTCCAATGCATGAATATGTATTGCGTATAGACTACGCTTGAGTTCAAAGCAAGGGAGCGCAAATAAAAATCATGCTTCAGAGAATGTTCAATCAGACCCACAGCAGCCTGGTGACAATGATAATGATCAATCAGACCCACAGCAGCCTGCTGACAATGATAATGATCAATCAGACCCACAGCAGCCTGGTGACAATGATAATGATCAATCAGACCCACAGCAGCCTGGTGACAATGATAATGATCAATCAGACCCACAGCAGCCTGGTGACAATGATAGTGATCAATCAGACCCACAGCAGCCTGGTGACAATGATAATGATCAATCAGACCCACAGCAGCCTGCTGACAATGATAATGATCAATCAGACCCACAGCAGCCTGCTGACAATGATAATGATCAATCAGACCCCACAGCAGCCTGGTGACAATGATAATGATCAATCAGACCCACAGCAGCCTGGTGACAATGATAGTGATCAATCAGACCCACAGCAGCCTGGTGACAATGATAATGATCAATCAGACCCACAGCAGCCTGGCTGACAATGATAATGATCAATCAGACCCACAGCAGCCTGCTGACAATGATAATGATCAATCAGACCCACAGCAGCCTGCTGACAATGATAATGATCAATCAGACCCACAGCAGCCTGGTGACAATGATAACGATCAATCAGACCCACAGCAGCCTGGTGACAATGATAATGATCAATCAGACCCACAGCAGCCTGGTGACAATGATAATGATCAATCAGACCCACAGCAGCCTGCTGACAATGATAACGATCAATCAACCCACGCAGCCTGGTGACAATGATAATGATCAATCAACCCCCAGGCCTGCTGACAATGATAAAGATCAATCAGACCCACAGCAGCCTGGGACAATGTAATGATCAATCAGACCCACGCACCGCTGACATTTATAACGATCAATCAGACCCCCCAGCAGCCTGGGGACAATGATAATGATCAATCAGACCCCGCAGCCTGCTGACAATGATAATTATCATCAGACCCCCAGCAGCCTGGTGACAAAGATAATGATCAAACAGACCCACCAGCCTGGTGACAATGATAACGTCATCAACCCACAGCAGCCTCTGACAAAGATAACGATCAATCAGCCCACAGCAGCCTGCTGACAATGATAATGATCAATCAACCTACAGCACCCGCATCAATATAAATTTATATCTCGAAATTGTGGGGACAAAAGTTGTAAATATTGTCCGGGAAAAATGTCTTTGTGACTGTGGGGGGGCACTGAATTCTGCTAAATCAGTGTTAAACACTGTAACCCCATTTCCACCCTTGGGATCTTTGTTTCCTTTTTCTTCATCCACAACCTTCAATTTTTTGTGTGTGAAAGTCAGGGTATAGGGGCAAAAAGTTATTGCATGAAAAACTGCATGATCGAGATGCCATGGTTTAGTTGACCTACGTTTTTAAAACGTTGTACGTTGTAACACGGTTGTTGTAGCCCGCAGGCATCGTGACAATGGTCGTCCTGGTAAGACGGCACTTATATGCGCTCCAGTGTTGTCCATCTCGCCCCTTCCCCCAACTTTCCCAACCGCAACGACCCCTACCACTTCAACCAGGGAACTGACTACCCATTTACCCCGAGAAAGTGACCACGGTGGTACTTTCGGTGGAAAAAAGTACTCTCGTCACTTCAAAGACCACTGACTGTTCCTGAGCATCAAAATCCTCCCAACGTGGATTGTTACGCAGCATCCATTGTAACACTCTACCCGAGCTGATGGTCTGCTGGCATTATAATATTCTTTACATAGTAGAACAAATGTTTGAAAGCCTCTTATCAGTATCGGTATCTCCGTTTTTATTTATATTTTAACAAAGGGAAATATCAAAAGGAAGTAATCACACAATGAGGTCCTGTAAGGGATTCTTATTCACTACATTCACTTTCGGAACTATTTGGGACCGGAAATTTTGGAAGAGTGCCTAAAAGTGATAGAAATATTTAAAAAAATAAGTATGACAATTGGCATAAAATCAACCAAATAGCAAATATAAAAAAAATGGGGAATTACATTTTAAAAAACAAAGATAGCAGTCTGGCAAAAGAAACAAAATAACAGCAAGGAATGATTATTTGGTTATTTCGGGATTTGAAGTGGAAGAGTGGGAGGGTGGGAGAGTATGCATATGGGAGAGTGAGCAAAGAAACACTTACAAAAACAAATATTTTGAGTGGGGAAAATAAACATTTGAAAAAACGACAAAGGTAAAGTGAGCAAAGTAACAATTTAAAAAAACATAATATTTAAAGGGGAATATAAATATTTAAAAATAAATCTTGGACAGATGAAATAAAACATTTAAAATGACAAACCCGGACGTAGATCGTTTGAAACATTTAAAATAAGGAACATTGCAGTAACAACTAATACACTGGGTATAACTAGAGAGTATTGAGGCATTTTTTCGGGACCCCTTT